>JAKSZP010012281.1:0-74168 GCA_022478985.1 Massospora cicadina
TGAGACGATTCCCACTGCCTTTAAAATCTCATTCAAGTTGCAATCCCATAAGCTCCAGAGAAGAATAGCGCACTGTTTAAAATCAATTAAGCTTAGTAAGTCCAGGAAGTTGGATGGTATATAAAACCAAGGCATTCATTTGGTTAATCTTTGGTCAATAAAATTATTCTTATAATGCAAACACTATTAAGTTTATTTACTAAAGTGTTATCATTACCAATCTACCACCCCAGCCTACAAGAAACTCCCTTCCAACTTTCTCCTTTTAAAGCCATGACTTTAAGCAACTCCCATACCAGCTTACCCACCATTCCTTATACCTGGACACCTCTAGTGTCCTTGTCATACTAGGCCTAACCCCTTGGTTATGTTAACTCATGGTTAGCTACCCCCAACCAGGTCAGTAGTACACCAGTTCCTGACAGGATGACTCATCCGCTGACCTCCAATCCGCCACTCACCCCATACAAGTTCCATCATGGGGCACAATCCTACCTCCCCCTCCCCCAAAACTGGAAGCTGCAGATGCACCTGCAGCCACCAATCAGCCTCCTCCTCGCCCCAATGCCACACATGATTCCTCCAATCAAGCATCAGATTGGATCCCAATTTGATCCCATTCTTGTTATTGAATCAACCAAACCTCAACTGTACGCTGATTTCCCAATTCAATTCAACCAAAACCCATGAGAGTTATTGGCTGAAATTAATGAATCAGGTAAGCTCATTGAAGAACCATCTCTGCAAATAGAGCAGTTTGCTAATGCAGAATGGGACTCCAAATACCCCCTCAACTATATACCCCACAGCCAAATGCTGAATCATTTTGCAGTGATCACCAGCTTGCAGTCAAAGCAGCTGCAATACCAGATTGTCATCCCCTTCATAAAGCTGTTGCCAAATCAGTGGCGATGATCGCAGGTGGAATTCCACCAACTGTTATCCCCAAAAGTCTTACTCAAAAGAGTAAAATCACAGTAAAATATTTACACAAAAAGTGTTAATGATGCTATCCAGAACGTGGTAACTATAGCACGGAACCCAAAAGCTAAAATTACCTGAATTAATATTACCACGTTTGTTAAACTACCAGACGCCTGCATTAAAGCCAAAAAAGCTTTAGCCAAATATATCGGTGCCATTTTCCTAGCTGGCAATTTCCATGAACTGCCAATTATTAGCGATATTGAACCACATGCCGCAGATTCCCCAACGCCCTTACTGTCTGCCTTGATACATACTCTACTATGGGAGGAAGAAGCTGCTGCCAAAGATGAGCCCCCCAATCCCCCCTCCCCCAATGCCATGGAGGGATAAGCAGTTTCTGCTGCCCACCTGGTTGGTTGTTTTTGTTCAAAGTATTTCACTCAATCCGCTCATTTGGGCGTTTTGTCTAATACAATTAGTTACGTTAGTTTTTTAGTTTTAGTTTTAGTTTTGGTAATGACCGTCGCCTGGTCAGCTTACCTCAAATAAATATAAATTTGGCATCCTGGAATAATTATATGCAAGATTTAAACACATAAAGATGCCCCACCATGACAAGGTGTAGTGACCATTAATGCTGCGTTAGACTTTGTTGCCTGATGGGCAAATGCAAATGAGCAAAGTTAGTGCTCCCAGACCCCATAAAGCGCGGTCCATGTTTAAGAAAACAAACTGTTATATGCTCAATTTGACCTCTGCCACCCATATGGCTTAGTTGCTGGGCTCAAGCCCAATCAATTTTATAGGATACTCTATTAGGAGGCCTCTACTTACATTTAAGCTCTTAGTGCCACGTGTAACACATGCTTTTATCATCATAAAAGTTTGCAACGTCTTCATGGCGTTCTAGGACATAGTTTCTTCCCCACATGCCAACTACATAATTTGATAGATTATAAATAAGAAATTAAAAACTTGACTCCAAAGTAGGAGCTCTAACATATGCAAATGGGATTTTATTTTAAAACAATAAATGAGAATTTAAATAAGGAAAGGAAATTTTATCTTAACCTAATAAAATAGACAATCCAAAGCTACATAAGTTAATATTAACAAATTAAACATATGAGCCTAACAAATCCTGGTGTCCCAGCAACTCACTGGCTGGTGGTTTGGGATCAAATTATTTAATAAATTCTCAAATACTTATTATAATTATTTTCTTTTGTACCATTGAACTTAAAATAAGTATTTTAGAAACTTCTGGATTGCAGCCGCTAATACAACAGATTACCTAAGTCTTAACCTTAGGAAAATCTATGTACATTAATTAAACTGTCACATCACCCCTCAAGACATATATTCTGGTGGCCCAGCCAGGACTGATAGGGCTGGCATTCATCAATCGTGCACTTTCTCCACTAAGTGACCTTGTTAGATGAAATCCTGAAGTTAATCAGTTAGAATCCAAGCTATTTGAGGAAAATCAGTAAGTTTTCTAAATTCTCCTGAGTGGGCGCAAAAGGCCTCAACCACCAGCAGTTAATAAACACCTCTGAATCCCCATACTCCTTTCTAAAATTTCAAAAAATGACTAAAAAGAATTGAGGGTCCATGAAAACCTTAGGACATCACCAGTAGACGTCTTTCAGGCTTCAGACGAGCACAGCCATTCAATTAAAAAGATGACATGATATAATTTATTGAACAAATTTCCCATGACCTCTATTATAAGTCAACATTTACAACTTAAACTGAAATTTGAGTTGCCTCAACTGTTTGGAATAAAAAGTAAGCAGTGAATTTCCCTAATTACAGTACAAACATTACCAAAAATTGAGTTTGTATTTTATTAAATCTGAGCGTCTTGTAATATCTATATGAGATATTTCAAACACAAAAAAATTCACCATCAGGATAAAGTCAGTGGGCGTTCACATTGCGTCAGCCTTAGTCACAGGTGGGCAAATGCAAATGAGCACTAGCTATTCTCCCAAATATCAAATAAAATGTCAGATAAGCTTTAAAAGGTGAACTGAATAGATGCTTAAGTTATCCTCTGGTCACCTGTGCAGCTACATTGTTGGTATCAAGGCTATTCAACCTTATAGACTTCTCTATTAGGAAGCCTCTACTAACCCTTAGACTCTGGATGACACAAGTTTCTGCTCCATCTGTACTCATTAATGAAAAATGTGCAACGCCTTCAAAGCATTCTGGTACTTGGTTTCCTCCCCACATGCCAACTGCATAGATTTATATTATGTTAATAAAATCTAAAAAGTGACTCCCAAGTAGGAACTCTGCCATATACAAACAGGCTTTAATCATGGAATAAACAATAAATTTAAGATAAGCAAATGGAAATTCATCCTCAACCTAAAAAAGTTGTCCAGCAAGAGCTATGAAATCTTATGTTTATTTGGGAAATGTTGACCAAGGGCTGTGCACTTTTGATTTAATGAGGATAAAAATAATAATTAACTGTGAATAATTAAAGACACCCTAGAGGGTAAAGACCCTTTTGATGTCTCCAGGACCACCAAGTTTAGAACAGTAGGGGGTTTATGCTGATTTATCCTTTTGATGCAGCATGAGTGAATGAAAGAATCAATCTTTAGGAACCTTTATAGGAACCATGTATTGATTGTCCTTCTGTTGCGTGGGGTCATATTTCCAAACAACCATGCTTGGAAATGTTCCGATATATGGTAGTGAAAGCGATTAATGGCTTCTTGGAGGGTAGGCGTTGTCCTGTAAATGACTCCAATACTATAGTATGGATTGCCATAGTGCATTTGCTACTATTAACGCCTATAGGGATGGATGGATAGGTGACTCCATGTTTATAGCGAACATGTTCCTTGCTAGGCTGAATGGTTGTCCACTTTCTTGGCGGAATAGCGCATGGCCTCTTTCCATATAGCCACTGATGTTGGGCATTGTTCTATACGGTGGGCTAGGCTTCCATACTGACCACATATTGTACATGAGGTGTGAGTGGCATTTGACCGTTCAGCTGTTTGGTATACTCTCCTCATGCACCTCCATACATGTGCTCATATCTTGGGTTAAAGTATGGAGTGATGTGTGTATCTCCAGACTCTTCTTTGGGTCTCCAGGTTGTATGATACATCCATATGAACCAGGTAATCTTCCTAGCTATGGCACTCGTGTTTCTGCTTATTATGTTATCTGTGACTATTTTTCCATTAACTTCCTGTCTGTGAGTTAGCCTTGGGCGTCCTCAGTGACTGATCTGGCCATATATGTTAATCTTCCGCTCTGCTCTTCTCATGGATAGAAGTATTCATTTAAAGTCTATAGGAGTTCCATGTGGTCCAGCAGCTGTAGGATGAGGCGCCATATACTTGTTTAATTTGTTTGGATGATCTGGGTTTTTTAATCAGATTGCTCATCTAAAATTAGATCTTGCTGTTCTAGCCCAATGTATACTGGAAGGTCTGGACTAGTCACCTGAGCTATCCAGGATCCTAGTATATGGGTCTTTCATTTTATTGCGGGGAAGGCCAACCATGGGACGGACTTTTCGAATATGACTCAGACGAGACAAAACTTAGTACCAGGGGAGGCACCCCAGAGAAGCGATGCTATCTCTTGTTGCCAGCGGGAACGCCACTTATGGGAAGGGGTGAGGGAACATGTGTAGGGGACGTAGCCACTATTGAGCACGTGTGGAGGAAGGGGTCTGATTTGATGAACCAGACTGGGAACCAGGAGGAGACCAGCTGTCGGCGACGCGGTGGGAGATATCCAAACATCCACGCTTGAAAGTGATCCACCAAATGAGACCGGAATCTGTGGACAGCTTCAGGGGAGGGTGGGGATGGATCCAGAAATGGCATCCAAGACAATCGTGTGGATAGTCCACATGGCGATTGCAACCACCAGAGCATGGAGGGAGGGTGGGAGGGGGAGGCCATTGATGAAGCAAACATATCTCTTGACAGACTGAAGGGATGCGTTTGATCCTGGCCTAGCAGACGTTGGACTTCGCGCCATATCACTTTAGAGGTGGGGCACTTCTCAGGCGGTGAAACAGCGTTCCATACTGGCCACACACGACACAGGATGAGTGTAAAGCATTAGAGCGCTCAGCTGTACGATACACCTGCCTCAGGCAGCGCCACACATGGGAGCGGATTTGAGGCTGCAACAGAGGATGGTGTGCGTATTTCCAGATAGTCTTTTGGGTCTCAGTGGAATAAGGGATGTCCATCATGTCCAGGTAGTCCACCCTGGATAGGACTTGGGGTCGAATGGGGATCACGCCATCATGGATGGGTAGCCCCTGTACCTCTTGTGTGAACTGAGGAGAGGGGCGACCTCTTTGGGTTGTATGTCCACTAATACGAATTCTCCACTCTGCGCTTCGCATGGAGAGTAGGATTCGTTTGTAGTGGGTTTTAGTCGCATGAGGACCTGTGGCTGATGTGTGTGATGCGAGGTATTTCATCAGGGAGTGGGGGTTTGATGGGTTGTTGAAGCCCAAGGCTTGGGAGAAGTTGGAGCAGGCCGCGCAGGACCAGTGTTGGGATGGGAGTGTAGGAGCAGTGACGGCCGCAAACCAGGTGCCCAGGATCTTGGCGGCATGGGCTTTGAAGTCAAGTAGGCCCATGCCACCATAATGATGAGGGCCAAACATGACCTCTAGCCGTACTGGTGGAGGGCGGCCTGACCAAAGCCAACCTTGTAGCAAAGCATACAGGGATTTGAAGAAGCTTGGGGAGAAGGGGATGGCATGGGCTCTGAACCAGAATTTGGATAGGAGCATAGAGTTGGCAAGAACAACCCTGCCAGTGAGGGTAGTAGGGTGGGCTCTGAGAGAGGCGATTCTCTTCCTCACATTGTCCAGTATATGGCACTCCATTACTGCTGACGCGTATCCACCTGCCTCCAACCACACGCCCAGATGGCGTACCGGTCCTATGGTAGGTCGTGGCACAAAGGGGAGCACCAGTGGAGCGGTGTGTTTGAGTTAGTAAGGCGTGGACGTGGGCGAGCAGATGGGCCGGGCTGGGAACTACTTGCTGCGGCCCAGCAGTTCTGAAACTGACCAAGGAGGATGATTTCGGTTTTGGAGGCGTTCAGTGCCGCGTTGCTTACCCGGGAATATTCCTGGATGAGGGCTTCAAGCGCGCGTGCATCTTTGTTATTAGACACCCCCACCACGCAATCATCTGCAAATGCCATCATCTTGACTGGGGTTTGGCCTGGCACCTGGACCCCAGTGAGTTGGGCATTCACATTTCGCAGTAGTGGGTCAAGGCTGAAGTTGTATAAGAGTGGGCTCAGGGGTCCCCTTGTCGCAGGCCCCTTTGAGGACGGACTACTTCCATTAGGAAACCTGGGCTGCGCACTGCCATTGTTGCAGATTCCGTGAGCAGCATCACCCAGTTAATGAAGCGGGGAGGTAGGCGGAATTGTTGGAGGCAGGCCCTAAGGTATTCCCAGTTTACTCTATCATAGGCCTTTTGTTGGTCCAAGAAAACACGTGCCCCAGAGGCTGTGGACTGACACACATTAGCCACAGAGTGCACGTTATCCCAAATTGACCTTCTGGGGGATGAAACCAAATTGTTCTGGGGAGATGGTGGCAGATGCTACAGTCCCTAAACGGTTAGCCATGATTTTGGTTAAAATTTTGGTGTCTGTGTTTGTTAGAGAAATGGGGCGCCAGTTGGCTAAGTCTAGCCTATCCCCTTTCTTGAAGAGTGTGACCGTAAAGGCCTCATGTCCTCCTGGTAGGAGGCGCATTTCCAACAGGCTTTGGTTGAGTGAGGCTAGCAGCAATGGGGATATATATTTAAAATCTTTGTAGAACTCATATGGAATGCCATCTGGGCCTGAGCATTTTCAGTTTGGCGCACCGCGAATGGTAGTCCATAATTTGTTCAGAGTAATTAATTTCATTATTTCGGGTATCAGAAAATGGTGCAGATATGAGCTCGGTCATGAAATTCCGCCATTTCGGCTGGCTGAATTGGTTCAGCTTGGTATAACTCAAAGTAATATCTTTGCATTTCGATTGCCACTTTGGCCGGTGTGTCCACAATAGAAATATCCAATCTTCGCACCTGTGTGCAGGCCACGCTCTGGCATGGTGCAAAAATTTTTTTGAAAAAGTATGCGGTGCACTTGTCGCCTTTAGTGATGCGTGTGGCCCTGTATTGGACACAAACCCGATGTTTGTGTTGCCTTTCAAGTGCGTTGAGGTGGGCGGCTGCCTCTGCCCACTTCTGGCCCCATGCAGGGCTATATCCTGAGGCTAGAATGTTGGACTCCAAGTGGGCCAATTCTGCCAGTGCACGCGATATAACTGCTGATGTGGCTCGTGAGCATCTGGATGAGAGATGGCGATATTGGTGGACGGTGTCTTCTTTGAAAGTTGCCCATGTGGAAATGGGGTCCGCGCAAAATGGTGCAACAAACAATTTTGCCAAAGTTGCCTCTTCCACCCATGTGGAAAATCCTGGCGACGCGAGCTTTGGGGGGTGTATTTTGCACCAATGTGGGGCCTTTGCAACTGTGACGGGTAAGTGATATGTTATTGAGACCAGTTTGTGGTTGGAGAATTCCATTTTTGTTGTTTTGAAGTGGGAGATGTGGGGTTGGAATTTCGCCGGTGCTAGAATAAGGTCAATGTGGGTCATGGACCTTAATTGGCCGTTGTGGATGTGGGGATGCATCATGTTTTCGAGCAGTGGGGCATGTCGCAGAAGCGCGTCCATTAACCCAAGGGTGGCTTTTAGAACGCGTAGTTCTACGTGACCCTGTGGGGCGTGGGGTGAGGGAAGCCACCAGTCCGTTAGTGAGGTTAGCCAACAGTTCATGTCACCAATTAGGAAAGAATTGGGGGTAGCGGAGGGATTTGACCAACGAGAAAAATTCCCGATGCTCATGTGCACCATTTGGGGCATAAATGTTGATGATTGTGTGTGCAACATCGGCCCATGAGAAGGTGACAATGAGCACTCGGCCATTTAGGAATGTTTCTGAAGATGTAAATTAGAAAAAAGTGTTTTTCCGAATTAGCACCCCACAGTGCTTCGACCAAAAGGATAGGGATGGTAGGAGCATTGTTTTCCAAGGTTCCTTGGAACCTCGTGGACAGTCGGACTCCTGGATGGCCAGGATATCCATGGGTAAATTGTTTTGTAAAAAACTCAGTTTCCTAGCCCAGAACGGGGAGGCCTTGAGTCTGGCAATATTCAGCATCCCTAGAGTGAAGGTTTCCCCCATTGCACCTTAGGTGCGAGGGGGTGGGCCCCCAGGCCCACCAGCCTCTTCCAGATCCCATGGGCTTTCACAGCAGCGTGGGTATTAGCAGCAATGCTATCAGGGTTTTTGTTAATTTTTGTGGAAAGAGTCGCATTGGCTTTGGCCTTCGCTTTTGTTTTCCCGACGTCAGACGAATTTTTTGCGGTACGGATAAGTTCAGTGCACCGTCGAGTGGGGCAAAAAAAATTTTTTTGGTTGGGATAGGTCCCAAGTCAGTTTCAACTGGGGCTTAGGTGCAGCGATTGGGTGAGATCAAATCTCCCATCAGATCCTCGGATTGAGTGGCCCATTTGGCATGGGCCTCCCAATCTGATTGGGTGATGGATTCCTGAGTTGCTTCCGCTGTGAAGGTCTCCATGTCCTCCTGGCATTGTGAGTGTGGGATGGTGGTGGTGGCCTTGACCGCTTCCTTGGCCGCGGTCCTATGGGCCTGCTTGGCCTTCTTCCGCTCCTGTGGGGAGATGGGCTTTACCAATAGGTAGCAGCCTTGTGCTCCCCACGGGAAAGCCTCCTTGGTGCTTGCAGTTGGTTCGTAGTGCGCCTCTCCGCTGGCCATGGCCACTGAGGGGTGCTCTTGGAATGTGATGCCCTCTTTGATGGGGCATGCGTGCGCCTTATGGCTGAACGCGTCACAGTGGGTGCAAATGGGGGGCGCGCTGTCCACGGTTACCTGGAATGGGTGGGTGGTGTGCCCTGTGATGTCAATAAAGGTGGAGTGTGGGATCTGGGTTAGGTCCTTCACGATCTCCTCGGTTGGGGTCAGAACTGTGATGGCTTTGCCGGTACACAGGTGTGGCATCAGCGTGAAACGTTGCATTTTGAAAGATTGTAATTCGCTGTATATGGCGAGACCATCTTTCAGGTGTTGCTCCAAAATGTCGCATTTTACCGTAGTAGGCAAAAAGTCAAACGTGAGGAAAATTTGGTTTGATTTTGTCCATCTGGTGCATTTAGTTTCAACGACCCGTTGCCCTTTGGGGAGGTCAACCACTATGCACACCACTGCAGCTTCATCTGCTGCTATTTTGCTTTTGAAACCTAGGTCCAGCCAACCGCGTGACATGGAGTGAGGTGCAATGTACACAGCAGTCGGGAAAATTTTGTGTACATCTTCACAAAATTTTTCCCATAGGGCCGTTTTTTGGATGTCAAGATACACACAGACTCCAAATTCCACCGACGAAAGTGGCTGGGAATGTGGCGTGTTGATGTACTGGTTGCATCGTGCTTGCCACGTGAGTATCTCCAGGGAAATTGTGACCACCAGTTTTTTTAGATTTTTTTCTATTCCACCGGATTCTCCGGGGCGTTTTCAAACGTTAGAGGCTGTGGGCCTTCCACCTGCTCCTCTTGCCTTGCTTGCCCAACTGCTCCCAGACATAGGCGCAGACTAATCCCCTCTATGAATTATCAAACTAGATTTAGTCTTGATTGAATGGGTTGCAAAAGTGTTTGCAACGAGAAAGAAAAGTTTTTTAGTATATGGGTTTTTTGCTCTACATAATTAGTTAGACCCATACCTTCATTCCTCCTCAGGCCAAATAGTGTTTCAAGGCGTACAGGGGGGTTATGGTTGGACCAAAGCCATCTCTGTATTATGGCGTAAATTGTATTAAAGAAGGTCGGTGAAAAAAGCAATTGCATTGGCTGTAAACCATATGATTGATAGTATCAAGGAGTTGGCTATCATAACCCTTCCTGTTAGACCTGTTTGATGTCCATGTAAAGAGGCAATGCGTTTTGTTATTTTATCTAGAAGTTGATTTTCTATCATGGAGTTGGCGTAACCTCCTGCTTCCAACCATATCCCCAAGTGATAGACAGTTCCAGCTGCCGGCTTGGTGGTGAATAAAAGTTCCAGTGGGGTAATTGCTGGTCTTCGCCTCCTATGTCTGGTGATTAGTCTTGATGTTGTATTGGTCTTCTGACCCAGGGTAGATTGCATCAAATGGGTCTGATATTTCCCCAGGAGTATGATTTCCGTTTTTTTGGTGTTAAGGGATGCGTTGCTTATGGATAAATATTCTTATATTATCTTCTAAATTCAGTGAGCATCCTGTTTGTTGGATATACCCACCACGCAGTCATCAGCAAAAGCCATTATTTTGACTGGTGGTTGACCATAGACATTGATTCCATTGAGAAGAGAGTTTGTATTCCGGATTAGGGGATCCAGACTAAAATTGTATAGTAGAGGGCTTTGAGGGTCCCCTTGTTTGAGTCCTCTCTATGGAAAAACTGGGTTTGTTAAAAAACCTGCTCTGTGCACAGACATGATGGCTGACTCTGTGAACAACATTATCTTGTTTATGAACCTATTTGAGAGTTTGAATTTTTGAAGGCAGGCCCTGAGATATGTCCAGTTCACTCTGCCATATGCCTTCTGTTGATCTAAAAGGACTAGCGCTCCAGAGGCTTTAGATTGGCAGACATTTGCAATTGTGTGAATATTGTCCCTTATGGATATTCTAGGGACAAGTCCATATTGTGATGGGGATATCACATCAGCTGTAATTTCCACTAGTCGTTTGGCAACAATTTTTGTGAATATTTTTGTGTCAGTATTGGTTAGGGAGATTGGGCGCCAATTGGACAGGTTTAATCTATCTCCTTTTTAGAATAGAGTGACAGTGTATGCTTCTTTGCCTCTAGGTAGAAGGCATGTTTGCATAATGCACTTGTTCATGGAAGCTAAATGAATATCAGTTATGTTAGTAAAATTTTTTTGTATAAAATTATTGGGAATCCCATCAGGTCCAGGGCATTTCCCTCTTAGTGCACCGCATACTACTTCCCATAATTCCTCATGCAATAAAAGGTTAATTAAATTGTTGTTTTGAGCTGTGGTGTCAATATGTGCGTTTGTAAGGAATTTTTGATTTTGCCGGTTTGACCAGTTTAAATTTTATATAGATTTGCATAAAAATGTGCACTTTGGTCATGACTCATCAGGTGTTTCCACTATGGATTTTTCCATTTGTTATATCTGTGTGCAGGATATCATATTTTTTGGGCGTGAAATCGATGATAAAATAGCTTGAACAAGTTTTTCCATCTTTTAGGTTTTTTGCTCTATATTGAACCCCAACTCAGTGTTGGTGTTCGAGTATCAGAGTGTTTAGCCAAGCAGAAACCTCTTCCCATTTGCATCCCCATCCAGGGCTATATCCTGTGCGTGGGACATTATTTTCCAGGTGATTGATTTTCTGCCAAGGTGTGTTTGATGATGGCTGAAGCTTCCCTATATCTTCTTGATTCTGTGTGTTTAACCTGTTGTGTTGTTGATTTTTTGAAATTTTCCCAGGTGATAAATGGGTCTGAACAAAAGGTGTTTGAAAATCCCATGTTGAGGATATTTCCTACACTCAGGATTAAAATTCTGAGTTGGGTAAATTTTCTGGGCGTATTCTGCACCACCTGGGTGCTTGGGTAGTTGTTTCCGCTGGTGTGAAGGACACTGAAACTAGCTGATGGTCAGAGAAATTGATTTTTGGAAGTCTTGAATTTATGAATTTGGTGTCAGATATTTAATGGTGTGAGTATTAGGTCTATCCATGACATAGAGATAAGTACACAGTTGTGTACATGTGTACGTCATGTTCTATAGGAGGGTTACCTTTTAGGTAGTGGATCATATAGTCCCAAGGTAGCCTTTAGCACACGAAGTTCCACTTGCCCTTGTGGTGTCTCCATTGTGTGTGGTCATTGGTCAGTATCTGGGTTGATCCAGCAGTTCATGTCTCCCATGACAAAAGTGTTTCTGGAAGATGAAGTTGTGTTAGAGCTGTTAAAAACTCTTGATGGTCCGTTACACAGATTATAGCATATACACTGGCTATTATTGAACTTCTTTGTGCCATGAGAAGATAATGGATAGTATGCGGCTGTCCAAGAACAATTTTTTTATTAATGAAATTAAAGTTTTGGTTTGCACATACTATCACCCCACAGTGTTGTGACCAAAACAATATTGTGGGAGGAGCATGTTTTCCCATGCCTCCTCCTTTCCCTGTGAACAGTGGGTTTCCTGAACCGCCAGGATATTCACAGGTGGGTTTCACAAGAGACTCAACTCCTTGGCCCAGGATGTTAAGGTCTTGAGTCCCAAATGTTCAGCGTTCCTAGCTCTACTGAGACGCCCAATGCGCCTCAGGAGCGATTAGCAGGGCCCTCAGCCCTACTCTCTCACCCTCATTACTCTTTATTGCATCTCTGCTGCGGAGAGCATAACTATAAGTTGGAGTTGGGGTGTATTCTGACCCTTTTGTTACCACTGCTTTTGCTCCTCTTTTTCCTTTGATGGTAATCAATTTATTACTGCGGTGCACTTGTGCGCTCTTATTGGCCATGTTTTTATTTTGCGCATTCCATTGTTGATTTTCACTCCCAATTGGGTTGTGCTTTACAATTTTGGGGGTGCTAAACCCCTGTTTTGCCAAATTTGTTTTCAAATTGGGTTCCACCAAATCCATTCTGTTTGGATTGGTTGTTTGGTTTTCTGTGGAATTTTTTTGGCTCATTGTTTCAAGTTCATCCATGTCTTCCTGGATCTGTTCTAGAAAGATGGATGATTCCACTGATGCCTTTGCCTTGGCCGTGGCCAACTTGTAAGCTTGTTTAGCCATTTCTCATTCTTTTAGGGAATTTGGTCAATTATTTTATATTGTCCATGTTCTCCCCAGTTAAATGCTTATGTGTGGTTTCTGTGATTTTGGCATACTCTGAGTTATCTTAATCTATTACTTCCTCACAGAATTCCATTTCTCTTAAGCCTTCTTTTGTGGGACAAGCATAATTCTTGTGCCCAAAGGCTGGCAGTGGTTGCATATGGGGGCGCTCTTCACTGTTGCACAGAATAGTTGGGATTTTTCCTATCAATAGTGAAGGATGTGATTTGAGGGAATTTTTGTGATATCAACCACTGCCTCCTAGTTTGATGAAATGATTGTGATTGCCTTCCCAGTGCTAAGGGTCAGAATCAGCTGGAATCTTTGCATTTCGAATTGTTTGATTTCTCCATAGGCTTCTAAGCCTTCCTGGGGATGTCGTTTGACTACTATGCACACCAGTGTAGTTGGAAGGTAGTTGACAATTATAAAAACGTCTTTGGATTTTGTCCAACATGTGCATTTGGTTGATACCAAATGCTGACTGTCAGGAATGTCAAGAATTACTCTGACCTTTGCTGCTTCATTTGCTTCTTTAACTGTTTTGAACCCAAAATCTACCCAACCTTTGCAAATAGTATAAGCTGTTAAGTACACCGCATGCAGGAATAATTTAAGTTGGGCTTCCTCAAATTTTTCCACATTTTCAGTGTCTACACACCCAAGAAAACATGTATCCCATGTTCTCCCCAATGATAATGGTTGTGAGTGGGATACTTTCATGTAACTGAAGTACTTTGCTAAAAAAATTCACAAAACCCATGGGGTGTGCCACCTCAGGCTTTTTGTTTTTTACTGTTATTTTCATTTGTTTCTGTGCGCTTGGTGCCTATGGGTGGTGAAGATCCAGGTCCACTACCCTTTACCATGTTTGCCCAATTCTTTACTTTATTACTCAAGCTCATCTCACCTGGTCTTGATTATCCAATTGTTCTGTTTGAATCAAATCGTTTACTAAAGATGATATTAATTGGAAAGAAAAGTAAAGCTATGAAAATTGATAATAATAATAAGGAGTGTGAGCCCAACAAGTTCTAGTTTTCCAAGCTTTGTTGGGC
Source organism: Massospora cicadina (assembly GCA_022478985.1). Taxonomy (NCBI): domain Eukaryota; kingdom Fungi; phylum Entomophthoromycota; class Entomophthoromycetes; order Entomophthorales; family Entomophthoraceae; genus Massospora; species Massospora cicadina. The sequence goes on from JAKSZP010012281.1 coordinate 13,955, forward strand.
TCACACTCCTTATCATTATTGCTAATTTTCATAGCTCCACACTCCTTATTATTATTGTTAAAGAGCTATGAAAATTAACATTAATAATAAGAATTGTGAGCCCGCAAATCTTGGCAAACTAGAAACTCACTGGCTGCTGGATCAGGAGCCTAAAAAAGGGGTGTGGATGCTGAAAATATTAAATTTAATCAAATATCCTAAATATTATTGACTTGAAAAATGTTTCTCATCAGAACTTTCAAGATTGCAACTGTAGATGAAATGGATTTCCTAAGTTTAAACTTTAGGATAATCACTCAATTATAAACTTTTCTCTCTCGTTGCAATCACTTTTGCAACTTATTCAATTCAAGTCTGAATCTAGTTTGATAATCTCACAGAGGAGATTAGTCTGCGCCCATGTCAGGGAGCAGTTGGGCAAGTAAGGTAAGAGGCACAGGTGGTAGTCCCGCGACCTCCAACGTTCAAAAACGCCCCAGAGAAACTGGCAGATTAGACAAAAATAAAAAACCAGCGGTAACTATTTCCCCAGAAATCCTCACTTGGCAGGCGCGATGTAACCAGTACATCAACACGCCACACTCTCAACCACTCTCGTTAGTGGAATATTGAGTCTGGTTGTTCCTGGATATCCAACAAACAGCCCTTTGGGAAAAGTTTTGTGGGGATGTGCACACTTTTTTCCTGACTGTGGTGTATGTTGCACCTCACTCCATGTCACATGGTTGGCTGGATCTCAGTTTCAAAAACAAGGAGGCAGCAGATGAAGCTGCTGCAGTGCGCGTAGTGATTGACCTCCCCAAAGGACAATGGGTTATTGAAACCAAGCGCACCAGATGGACAAAATCCAAGCAAATTTTCCTCACGTTTGACTTTTTGCCCACCACAATCAAGCGTGCCATTCTGAAGCAGCACCTGAAAGAGGGTCTCACCATATATGGTGAAATACAATCCTTTGAGATGCAACACTTTATGCTGATGCCACACCTGTGCACTGGGAAAGCCATTGCAGTTCTGACTCCAACCAAGGAGATCGTGAAGGACCTAACCCAGATTCTGCACTCCACTTATATTAATATCGAAGGGCATACCACCCACCCTTTCTGGGTAACCATAGACAGCGCACCCCCATCTGCACCCACTGTGATGCGTTCAGCCATAAGGCACATGCATGCCCCACCAAGGAGGGCATCACATTCCAAGAGCACCCCTCAGCGGCCATGGCCAGTGGGGAGGCTCACTATGAACCAACCACCAATACCAAAGAGGCCTTCCCATGGGGAGCACAAGGCTGCTACCTACTAGTAAAGCCTGTATCATCTCAAGAGCGAAAAAAGCCAAACAGGCCTGCAGGGCCGCGACCAAGGAAGCGGCCAAAGTCGCCTCCGCTATCCCACACTCCCAACGCCAGGAGGACTTAAAAACCTTCGCGGCGGAAGCAACTTGGGAATCCCTCACCAATCAGATTGGGAGGCCCAAGCTGATTGGGCCACCCAATCTGAGGATCCAATGGGCAACTTGATCTCACTGGACCTTTGCAACCAAGCCCTGCTTGAAACCAACTTGGTCTTCAACCTAACTGAAAAAAAAAATTTGACCCAAACGTTGGTGCACCAAACTCATCCGCACTGCAAAAAATTCAGTCAACAATGGGGAAACAAAAAGTGAAGGCAAAAGCCAATGCGAACCTGTCTGCTAAAATTAACAAAACTACCAATAGCGTTGCTGCTAACACCCACGCTGCTGTGAAGGCCCGTGGGGATCTAGAAGAGGCTGGTGGGCCCGGGTGCCCACCCCCTTGCACCTATAAATGTGATGGGGAAACCTTCACTTTAGGGAAGTTGAATTCCCAGACTCAAGCCCTCGCCGTCCTGGGTTAGGAAACTGAGTTTTTACCAGAAAATTTACCCATGGACATCCTGGCCATCCAGGAGTCCCACTGTCCACAAGGTTCTGAGGATGCTTGGAAAACCATACACCTCCCTTCCCTATCCTTCTGGTATGAGCACTGTGGGGTGCTTGTTCAGAAAAACAATTTTTAAATTTTTATCATCTGAAGCCTTCCTCGATGGCCATGTCCTCGTTGTTACATTTTCATGGGCCTTTGTGGCACACACTATCGTCAACATTTATGCCCTGACCTGTGCACGAGAGTATCAGGAAAACTTCTTGTCAGTCAAATCCCTTCCACTACCCCCTGACCCTTTCATAGTTGGTGACATGAACTGTTGGCTAAGCACACCCACGGACTGTTGGCCTTCCTCATCCCATACCCCAAGGGTCTGATAGAACTTCACATTTTAAAGGCCACCCTTGGGTTATTAGATGCACTGCTGTGGCAAGCTCCTCTGCTCAAGAACATGATGCACCCCCACGTCCACAACGGCCAATTAAGGTCCATGACCTGCATCAACCTTATCCTCACACCGGCGAAATTTTGATCTCATATCTTCCACTTCCACACATCAAAAATCAATTTCTCTGACCACTGGCTGGTCTTGATAACCTACCACTTACCCATCACAGTGGCTAGAGCTCTGCATTGGTGCAAACTCCACCCACCCAAAATTGCGTCGCCAGGATTTTCCACTTGGTTGAAATCAGTGACTTTGGCAAAATAGTTTACTACGCTGTTTTGCGTGGACCCAATTTCCACATGGTCAGCCTTCAAAGAGGATACCATCTGCCATGCTTGCCATCTCTCCTTCTGACACTCATGAGCTATATCGCCCATCATCTCGTGCGCTCTGGCAGAGTTGGCACACCTGGAGTCCAACATCCCAGCCATAGGCTACAGCCCTGCTTGGGGCCACAAGTGGGCAGAAGCAGCCGCCCACCTCAACGTTTGAAAGGCAACACAAACATTGGGTTTTTGTTCAGTACAGGGCCAAACACATTACAGAGGGTGGCACGTGCACTGCATATTTTTTTAAAAAATTCTTTGCACTGCGCCAGAGCATGGCCTGCACATGGGTGCGGAGATTGGATGATTCCGTCGCGGATATGCTGGCTGAAGTGGCAATCAAAACACAAAAGTATTAATCCAAGTTGTACCGATCCAATCCAATTCAGCCAGCCAAAATGGCAAAATTTCTCAATAGCACTCACATCCGCACCATTTTACAATACCTGGAATTAATGAATTTAATTATTCTAAACGAACTCTGTTCCGCCATCCACAGTGCACCAAATCGGAAATGCCCAGGCCCTGATGGCATTCCATATGAGTTCTATAAAAAGTACTTCAAATATCTATACCTACTGCTGCTAGCCTCCCTTAACCAGAGCCTTCTGGATACGCGCCTTCTACCAGGAGGGCAAGAGGCCTTCACCATCACACTCTTCAAGAAAGGGGATAATCTAGACCTAGCCAACTGGCGCCCCATTTCTTTAACTAACACGGATACAAAAATTTTAACTAAAATCATAGTTAACCGTTTAGGGATTGGAGCATCTGCCACCATCTCCCCAGAACAATTTGGTTTCATACCCAGAAGATTGATTTGGGACAACGTGCACTCTGTGGCTAATGCATGCCAGTTCACGGCCTCTGGGGCACTTGTATTCTTGGACCAACAGAAGGCCTATGATAGAGTAAACTGGGAATACCTCAGGGCCTGCCTCCACCAATTCCGCTTGCCCCCTTGCTTCATCAACTGGGTAGTGCTGCTTATGGAATCTGCAACAATGGCAGTATGTGGCCCTGGCTTCCTCACGGAAGTAGTCCGCCCTCAAAGAGGCTTACGCCAAGGGGACCCCCTTAGCCCACTCTTATATAACTTCAGCCTTGACCCGCTACTTTGGAACGTGAATGCCCGCCTCACTGGGGTCCATGCACCAGGTCAAGCCCCAGTCAAGATGATGGCGTTTGCAGATGATTGTGTGGTCAGGGTGTCTAATAATCAAGATGCACGCGCGCTTGAAGCTCTCATTCAGGAGTATTCCCAGGTAATTAATGCTGCACTGAACACTTCCAAAACTGAAATCAACCTCCTTGGTCGGTATCAAACCTGCTGGTCCCCTGCGACCAGTGCCCAACCCAGCCCATCTGCTCGCACATGTGCTCGCCTTCCCTGCTCACCCCACACCGCCCCACTGGTGCTCCCCTTTGTGCCACGCCCTACCATAGGGCCAGTCCGCCATCTGGGCGTGTGGGTGGAGGCAGGCGGGTATGCCTCAGCAGTAATGGAAACCATATTCTAGACAACATGACGAAGCGCATCGCCTCCCTCAGAGCCCACCCTACTTCCCTTACTGGCAGGGTTGTTTTAGCCAACTCTATTCTCCTCTCCAAAGTCTGGTTTGGAGCCCACGCAATCGCCTTCTCCCCAGTTTTTTTCAAATCTATGTATGCCCTTCTACAAGGGTGGCTATGGTCAGGCCACCCACCACCAGTGCAGCTTGAGGTCATGTTTGGCCCTCGTCGTCATGGTGGCATGGGCCTGCTCAACCTTAAAGCCCATGCTGCCAAGATCCTGGGCACCTGGATTGTGGCCGTCACTGCCCCTATGCTCCCCTCCCAACACTGGTCCCGCGCGGCCCGCTCCAACTTCTCCCGCGCCTTAGGCCTTAACAATCCATCGAACCCTCACTCCTTGATGAAATACCTGGCTTCACACCCATTGGCCACAGGTCCTCATGGGACTAAAACCCACTACAAACGAATCCTTCTCTCCATGCGGAGCACTGAGTGGAGAATTCATATTAGCGGACACACAGCCCAGAGAGGCCACCCCTCTCCTCAGTTCACTTAAGAGGTACAGGGGTTACCCATTCAAGATGGCGTGATCCCCACACGCCCCCATGTCCTATCCAGGGTGGACTACCTGGACATGATGGACATCCCTTACTCCATTGAGACTCAGAAGACTATTTGGAAATATGCACACCATCCTCTGTTGCAGCCTTAAATCCGCTCCCATGTGTGGCGCTGCTTGAGGCGGGTGTACCATACAGCTGAGCGCTCTAACGCTTTACACTCATCCTGCGTCGGGTGTGGCCAGTATGGAACGCTGTTCCACCGCCTGGAGAAGTGTCCTACCTCAAAGTGATATGGTGCGAAGTTCAACGTCTGCTTGGCCAGGATCAAACACATCCCTTCAGTCTGTCGAGAGATATGTTTGCTATATCCATGGTATCCCCTCTTTCACCCTCCCTCCATGCTCTGGTGGTTGCAATCGCCATGTGGACTATCCACACGATTGTCTTAGATACTATCGCAGGCTCCACCCCCATCCTCCCAGAAGCCATCCACAGATTCTGGTCTCATTTGGTGGTCCACTTCCAGGCGTGGATGTTTGGGTACCTCCCACCGCGTTGCTGTCAACTGGTCTCCTCCTGATTCCCAGTTTGGTCCATCAAATCAGACCCTTTCCTCCACATGTGTTCAATTGTGGTTATGGCCCCTTTACACGTTCCCTCCTCCTCCCCATAGTGGCGTTACCGCTGGCAATAAGAGATATCATCGCTTCTCTGGGGTGCCTTCCCTGTTACTAAGTTTCACTTTTTTTTGTGTCTACATTTGGAAGTGTCCATCCCCTGGTCGGCCTTCCTCACAATAAATTAAATTAAATAATCACTCAATTATGACTGTTACACTGTAGTTGTAATAAGCACCACATAGCCTCAGCTTAAACTCAAAGCTTAATGAATTTACAAATATTATAATTGGGCTAAGATAAAAGTTCTTCTACCCTGCACAAAATTTCTTAATTGGAAGTCAGTCATAAAATAGATAAATTAGATGTACTGTTAAAATTGATTGCAATCTGAGGAAGTCTATTATAAGAAATTCCGTCATAAGTTAACAGTTAAAAAATTAACTTTAATTCTCACATAAAAGAGTATTTTTAACAAATAAGCCCTTATATTTTAGGCCCCCCAACTATACCTCCTTATGCCCCATGTCGCTGATGCTCTCACCCCAATGCCTTCCATCATGGTCCACCAGCTAAAGTGGGCACCGGACAAAAGTTTCCCTAAAGCCTCCTCGCCATCTGATATGGCTTCCGAGGCTGATAACCTAGGGGCTATATTAGGAATTCTTTAAATTATAATAATCCCTTTGTTTGGCCCATTTGCGAATAAAGATGCGTGGCAGCTCCCCCTTTTGGGTTGGGCACTACTAATACTAAAAAGCCCTTATATTTTAGGTGGAGATAATATTATATCATTTTTAAACAAACTATATTATAGTATTATTTAGAGATAAACTTTCTCTGGAATTTTATAAAATAAGCGACAGCATTATTCCATTTTTAATTAATACATATTGGTCATCTAATTAAAAAATAGTAGTTTCTACTAAACTTTTTACATTTTATTACATATTTAAAATTCTATTAGGTATGTGAATAAGTATGCTGATTAGAAAAATGCTTAATTTCAACAGTTTATTAACTTTTTGCAAGCTTAAAGATAGTTATATAATACCTGTACTGATCCATTTTCTTAAAGGCATTAAAAAACAAATACATGGTTCATAAAAATCCTGGTCTATCAGACTACTGTGTGTGGAGGTTCACCAGGATTTATCCGCCTTTCCAATAATTTTCAATTACCCATTTTCCCATTACTTGTTGTGTAACGTCCCAGGTCAGCCCACCTCAAATAAACAAATAAAAAGATAAAAAATATATATTGATATCTATAATCTATTAGCTTTTCTTTCCTATAATGATCACATTAGTTACAAAGATTCAATTTGAACAGCAAATTTGATAAACACACTATAGATGGGAGATATCACTAACCAAATATATTTATTTAACTGAGGTAAGCTGAACAGGGGATGGACATTACTGAACTACAAAAATCATAATAAAATAAAACTAACAATTCAAATGAAACGCCCAAAATGGACGGATTGATTGAATCATACCTAACAAAATATCCAACCAGGTGGGCAGCGAATACTGCTATCCCTCCATGGTGGATGGGGAGGGGGGATCAGGGGGCTCGTCTTCAGCTGCATCCATCTCATTCCAGAGTAGGGGGCATTGGCAGCATGGGGTTCGATATCCTTGATGACTGGAACTTCCAAATAGTTGCCAGCCATCGTTATACCAACAATGTATTTGCCCAAAGCATCTTCAGCTTTGAGGCAGGCATCTGGGAATTTAATGAACGTGGCAATGTTGGTTCAGGTTATTTTTGCTTTTGGATTCCGTGCTACTGTTACCACGTTCTGGATGGCTTCAGTAACGTTTTTGTGTAAAGTTTTCATGTTGATCTTACTTTGTGGAGTAGGATTTATGGGGATGATGGGAGGTGGAATTCCTTCTGCAAGCGCAGCCACAGATTTGGCAGCAGCTTTGCGAAGTGGATGGCAATCTGGTGTGGTGGCTGCTTCTACTGCAAGCTGGTGGTCGCTGTAGAATGGTTTGGCATTAGGTTGTAGGACATATTTCTGAGGTGGGAATTTTGCATCCCATTCTGCGTTACAGAGCTGCTCAAGTTGCAGCGTCAGTTCTTTAATGACATTACCTAGTTTGTTGATTTCATCCAATAATTCCCATGGATTTTGGTTGAATTGGATTGAGGAATCAGTGTACAGTTGAGGTTTGTTCAATTTGTTTGCGGATGTACAGGATCAAACTGGGATCCAATCTGATGTTTGGTTGTATAAATTATTTGTGGCATTGGGGCAAGGTGGGTGCTGATTGGTGGATGCAGGTGCAGCTGCAGCATCAGGCATTGGAGGAGGGGAAGGTAGTATTGTACTCCATGTCAGAGTTGGCGTGGGGTGGGCAAAAGATTGGTGGGCGATGGGCAAACTTTTGGCGTTGGCAGAAGTTTCTGAGTATGGGCATTTATGTTTTGAGTGGTCTAACTCGAAACAGGATGGACAAATCATCCGTCTGCCCTCAACGTGGGCCCAGAATGGATGGTTGGGGGCAGATGGGATGGTGGCATGAGGGGGTATTGCTATTGAAATTTTTGTAAATTCAGGGCTGATCATGGCATATGCCCAAGGCCCAGAAAGGTGTGTGGCCCCATTTGGGACCACAAATTGCAAGATGGGGTTGGCGCCGTAGGCTGCCAAACCTTCCATCAGCTCCTGGTGGAGCACTTTGGGGGGAGGTGGGTGGGAAAACCAGCGAACTGGACCACCAAGGTGGTGTCCGTTGGGAGCTGGGTCCAAGTTGTTGAGATGGGAATATTATTAAAAATTAATGGCACTGTTGCTGCAGTGGCTGCATCAGCTTCACAGGGGAAGCCACGATCAAAGTACCCCTTAAAGGGGTGGAAGTCTATTAAATAGGCTGGTGTCATCACCATCTGAGCCATTTTGATAATGGCTTGGTCATCGTAGGGGAAGATTTCTCATATTCAACCCTAAGGCCAAAATGCATGTTGCTCCGGGGGAGTACCAGGGGGCAGCGGGGCACCTCTTGGGTTTAGGCAAGATGGGCATCAATATCCTTGGGAGGAATGAATCGCCCCAAGGGTTTGGAATGACTGGGCGAGCCAGTACGAGCGCGTTTTCCTGTTGAACATAAAATGGAGGGGGGAGTTTCGCCACTGCTCCATGCTGGGACAGTTGGTAGGGGATCCAATGACATTGGAGCAAGACTTTGGTGTGCAATTAAGTGTTTGCTTCTAATTTACCAAAATTAATTTGCTTGGAAAGTTACACCGAGCAGAGAGAGAGTTGGTATCACTAACCAAATATAAATTAGCCAAAAGTTGTATCAGGCAATGTGCAGAATGGTGCGCCAAAGGGTAAGAAACGCCCTGGGGGAATCAGGAACCAATGCCACTTGGAAACCACAAATTCAGACATCATCCAGGTTTGTGAAATTCACAACTAAACAAAACCTATACCTAGAAATCCAATATTCCCGACCTATCTCATAAGTAGAGCACAGGCTCTGACTTTACCTAGGGGTTGAGTTTTCAACTCTGTGGGAGAAAGTGGGTAAGGCACAGGCCTCCCTATTCCCCCACGCGGTGTATGTTACCACCCACACAATCCACCACAGCTGGATTGACATATATTTTGAAACTAAAGAAGATGCAGACACCGCTGCAAAAATCTGCGTCAAAGTTGCCCTCCCCAAAGGCAAACAAATTGTGTGCACCACGTGCACCAGATGGAACAAAGCAAAAACTTTGTTCATCTCTTTTGACTCACTCCCAACCAATCTCCCCCACAGAGTCATTGAGGAGGAGCTCTGAGATGGACTTGTCAGCTACAGAGAGATTAAACAATTTGAATTACAGCAGTTTCATTGATGCCAAACCTGTGCACTGGTAAGGCAATAGCCATGATCAACCCACTACCTGAGGTTAAGGACCTCACAAAGTTCCCACACACAGCAGTGTTTTACTTTAAGATGAGGGCGTGTCAAAGATATTCTGCATCACACCAGAAATTGCACTGCCAATATGCAATCACTTCAGCGCATTGTGGCACAAGGTTCATGCATGATCTGTGAAGGAGGGCCTGGTCCCAGACTTCTGCAATGACACTATGGATGAAGATAGAAAAGACTTTGCCAAAATAATCAACACCAACCACACCTTCCTCTGGGAAGAGGATGGGAAATACATTCTCATAGACCCAGTCTCACCCAAAGTGCGCAAAATGGCACAGAAGGACCACAAACAGGCTGCAGCCATGGCTGCATCACTCGTGGCCTCCTTCATCACCCCCAGCCAAATTCAGGAGGACATGGAGGAAATTAACCGAGCCAACCAATCAGATCATAATACCCAAATTGAAAAAAATTTTCTCAACAATTCAACTGATTTACCACTTGATACCAATCAAGCAAATCTATTCAGACAATTCAGCTCCACCATTGGCAAAGATGCAGGGCACAGACCTACAAGTTCAAACCCTGCAACCACAGAGAGCAACTAGCACACTGCAACAGACCACCATGAGTCACGAGTGGAATAGACTGATTCAAACCCAGTTAAAGGCAAGACCCGCATGAAATCAGCAAGGGGTAAGGGATCAAATAATCGCACAGGAGGGACAGGCCCAATTACATGGAGCATGTACTGGAAATGGTGCACTGGGATAGGGCTGGATGGCCTTCCCAACAGCACCCAAGGCGCCTCTGGCCCCTCAGTTCAATAGGGATGCTAAACATCGTGGGAGCCAGGACTCAATCGTCCCAAGCCAAAATGTGGACTTCCTGTAGATATCTTGGCCATCCAAGAAACACACTGTCTACAGGGGAAGAGGGATCCTGGTCAGCCAAGGTCTCACCATCCTAATCAATATGGATTTCCCACTGTGGGGTGGCCCTAATCATAAAATATTAAAAATCACTAACTTGATCTCAATCTACATGGCTGCATTCTGGTAGCAACATTTGCATGCCAGGATGGCACAATTTTGATATCATGTATCTATGCACCGTGCACCACAGCCAAGAGGAAACAATATCTTGAGACCATCCCAACACTTGACCTCCCACCAGACACCATTCTACTGGGCGAACAACAACTGCTGGGATGACCCTGACATGGACTGATGACCTAAACCCAGGGGTGCCCCCTGGGGCACATTGAATTCCGTGCAATGAAGGCATCCCTTGGCTTATATGATACCCTCCCCTATGGGTCATCACTCCTCCCTCACATGACTCACCCCAGCTTATGCGAGAAAATGATCATCTCATCGAGCCACATTGACTTCATCCTTGACCAGAAAAACCATTGCCTGAACATTATACAACTTCTCGACCAAAAAGATAAACTTCTCCAACCACCAACTCATTTTGGTGCATCTTTCACCAACCTGCACTCCTGAACAGACGTCAAACTAGAGGAAGTTTCACCCAAAAATATATAATTGCCCAAATTAATTAACTGGGTTGAAAAAGAGACCCCAAATTTTAAATTTTAACTCCTTTTGTATTGGACCCCATCACAACTTAGGAAAATTCTAAATTCAGTTAATAAATAAAACTCGCTATCTTGCCTTGGATAAGTACACCGCCAACACAGCCACAATCAGGTGCACCTTAGCGGAACTGGATCACCCCAAGCTCAACACCCTGAAGTCTAGCTACAGCCCCAACTGGGGGCGTAAATGCGTGGATATATACACCCGCCTGAACGCCCTCATCTTCAAACACCAGCACGGAATCAAAATTTTGAGAAAAGGTAAGTTCATAAAAGAAGGTGAAACCTGCTTGACATACTTCTTCCGCCAGTTTCATTTCCGCGGCAATCAGCCCACAGCACACAGGTCTTCAAAAGGTTATTGCACCGTGGCAACCAACCCAGCAGAGGTCAAGGCGGAAGTCCACCGCTACTATACCAAACTATACTGTGATACTCCAACTGAAGCCCAAAAATTAAAAAAATGTACATACCGCTGGAATACAAAGCACAATGCTGGACTACAACTTCCTAGATCTAATTACAAAGGAGAAGCTCTGGGACACAGTCCGCGGTGCACCATGTAGGAAGAATGCCCAGAATCTGATGGGATACCCTACAAATTTCTACAAAAAATACTTCAAGAAAATCGCCCCCTCCTCAGGCATCAATGAACCAGTGTCTGCTGGAGACACGCCTCCTACCTGGTGACCAGGACTCCTATGTCATAACTCTCTGTTTAAAATGGGCGACAAACTGGCCTGGCCAACTGGCGCCCAATTGCACTCTCTAACACTGATACAAAACTATTAACAAAAATATGAGCCACCAGATTAGGCAAAATAGCCTCCAAAATCCTGTCACCCAATAATTTTAGGTTCATGCCAGGGCGTTCAATCAGGACCAGTATACACTCCGTCGCCAACATATGCCAGTCCAGAGCAAATGGAGCTCTGGTATTCCTAGACCAGGAGAAGTCAAATGACCGTGTTAGTTGGTTGTACCTGAAGGAATGTTTAAGCGCCTTCTAACTCCTACCCATATTCATAGATTGGGCAATTCTCCTAACAGAGTCTGCATCCATGGCTGTCTGTGTCCCTGGCTTTCTGAACAACAAAATTACACACATGAAGAGGGCTCAAAAAGGAGACCCCTTCAACCCGCTGCTGTATAACTTCAGTATTGATTTGCTCCTTTACGTCGCTGACTCACGCCTCATGGGCATCACAGCACAAGGCCAACCAACAGTCAAGATACCAGCCTTTGCAGATTACTGCGTGGCAGGTATAGCTAACAATAATGATGGCCAAAAGCCGGAACGCATTCTGTAGGAGTATTATATTGTGAGCAATGCATTGCTCAACAATAAAAAAAATGGAAATAATCCTTTTAGTCTAGTATACTAAAAATTGGACCACAGTACCCAAACCCCACAGTTCCTCGCGAAGAAACAAGCCAATCATCCTACCTTTTGCATCACTCCCATCAGCCAACCCTGCTCGCTACCTAGGGGATATGTCTGTAAACAGGGGGTATGCCAATGAGACAATTAGGAACAACCTACTACAGCAGATGTCCAATTGCATCGCATCCCTTAAGGGAAGATCCTCAGGACTAACAGGGAGAGTAACAGTTGACGAACCCACTCATCCTTTCAATGTTGGGTTCCCCTGCCCATTCAATCTCCATCTCACCTTCATTTAAACCCTCAGTCCGCGCACTTATCCAATGATGTTGTGGCCTGGGTCCCGGCCACCTGTACAAGTGGAAACACTCTTTGTCCTACGATCCAGCGGTGGTATGGGCCTAATAGACTTTGAAGACCACGCCAACTGAATATTGGGCGCCTGGATAGAGGAAATCCTAGCTTCAGAACTTCCACAACAACACTAGTCCATAACGGCGAGGACCAAATTTTCACAGGCGCTCAAACTATCCGACCCCAACAACCTGTCCAGCCTGCTTGCATACCTTGTAAACTGTTCCAAGGTAGCGGGCCCACATGGAACCCCCATCATTTCAAATGTCTCCTCCACACCATTTGACACATGAGATGGATATCACTATTACAGGCACTAGTCAGGGAAGGTGAAGACCAAGAGCTTTCTTCACGCTAAGGAAACAGGACAACCACCCCCAGAGGGACACACACGGCTTGGCCCCACTCATTGCAAGAATTAACTACCTGGATGCATTTGATATCTCCTATGACCTCATGACACAGAATGCAATATGGAGACTCACACATCATTCACTCCTCCAGCTGAGAGTAAAAGCTAACACTTGACGTTGCCTCAAAGAACCCTAAAAGACAGCGGATTGCTCCAACTCTCTTCATGCAACGTGTGCAGTGTGTTGAGGGGACGGCACCCTACATCACCGCCTTAAAGCATGCCCCCCATCTAGAGCCATATTGTTTGAAGTTTCACATCTACTTAAAATCAACAACGACCAGGAGCTGTCAATCTTTAGAAGCCTCCTTGCACTCCAAATTGAATCCCCAATACCACCAACACTCCTCTCCCTTATAGTCACCATCTCACTGTGGACAATCCACACCATAGCGCTGGATGCCTTCAAGGGAACCGTGCTGACCATCCATGGGACAATCAGAAGATTTACCTACACTTACTGGAACACTTTCAAGCCTGGCTATATGGATACATGAGGCTGAAGCAACAAAGACTTGTTGATTCATGGTTCTCATGGTTCTGCATGTGGACCCCTTCCTTCACACCTGCTCTATAATAGGGGAAGCCCCCTTGGAGTAGGGCATCCAACCCCCATACACCTGGCGGTACCAGCTGGCAACAGAGGTAGCTCGTCTACTCTGGGGTGCCTAAATCTCGCTATACTTCACCTCCCCTAATCTATCACATATAGTTCATATTGGTTTTGTCCGTCCCCTGGTTGGCTTGCCTCAGTTAAATAAATAAATAGATATCTATAATCTATTATACTGTTACAAACCATGATTGGTTAGCATTATATGGATTTAAGAAACTTAAAAACCCTTTCATATGAGCCTAAAAAGTCAAACTATTCTAAAAAGGAATAAATTCTAGTGTGCGCCACTGATAAAACAACCTTATTTGGGCATGTGCCAGTTAAACGCCATGTGGATGCAAAGATACTTATGGTTGAAATGCTTATTCTATATGGTAACTATAGCTTCCATCTCTTAAAAGCTTAGTTGAAGACCTGATATTACAGACAAAAATGGGTAAAAATTATACTAAATATGAGTTGCCAGTATGTTAGGATTCTCTTTGGATTAAGGTTTAGTTTTAATGTTGGCTCTATTGGTTAGCTGTTTAGATTTAGGTCCCAATATGAAAACTTGAGTAATTAAATTAGATTGCTTATAGAAACAACATGTTTACTTATAAATTCTTAAAAGCATTCTTATTAAAAGTGTTTAAAGGAGTTTGCTAGACATCGCTAACTTTTTATATTTAACAACGTTCAGTAAACCTCATCTCAATATTTGTTCTTTGCTTTCACACTTTAAAGTTAACCCATCAGAAAACTCACTAGTGATTATAAAGCCAAATGGATTATATACAGCCTTTTCTATATGCAATATCTCAGAAGGAACTTATCTTAAGACCTTTTACCTAAGGTCACACACCCTTACATTATAGAATAGATTATAAAAACCAGTCAAGTTATTCCTTAACTTTAGTATTTACATATTTCTTTTTTAGACATAGCAACCATGTGAACACTACAATCTAAGCTAGAGTAAATGGCTTATTTTCTTAAAAAAAAATCACTTACATACAATTCTGACCAAGAACAACTGAACTACACATATTAGTTTTACTGAAAACATTAACAGTCACAGTATGCTTAACAGTGATAATAGTATCACATCCAAGAAAAATCTTTCCACAACCTTGTTGTATACACGCGTAGCTACATAAAATGCCTTTACCTTGCATTAAAATATAAGCGTTGATAGACAATGCATTTTATGTTGCTTTTCTAGAACATACTTTTTGAAATTAAAACGCTGGGAATTTCTAACGTTTCTAACTAGTTTTGATCTCTAAAATATTTAACATTAATAAAAATATTTAAGCTCGTCAGATACTGATATAAGCTAGTCTTTAGTTATCTATGAGGTTGGTCTGAAAATTTCTTAGCTGAACAATGAAAAAAACAAATTTAAAATCTTCAAAATTAAATTTATCTAAAATCAATTCCCTTAATACTAATACTTTGTTCCAGAGATGTTCACATTCCACTATCACATCTCTGTGGTTATTCTCTGGATGGTTTGAAAAGTATTCCTTGTACATCTGCAACTATTTCATTTTAAAAATTTCTCTTATGCAAGGAAATCCTTGAGTTTCATATAGAGATGAAAGTCAGATAGAGCCAGATTTTATGATTAGGGTGAATGCTCCAACAAGTCATAATGCAGATCTCTCATTTTTCCTATTGTCACACACATTTGTGAGTGGGTGCATTGTCATTATTAAAGATTGTTTTTTCCTTTTCTAAACAAAACTTTTCTCACAAATTTATTATTAGGCTTTGTTAAAAGACAAATAAATAGTTTCTGGTTTTTTATTCTACCTTTTTTGATGTTATTGGTTACAAAATGTTTTTATCATCCCAAGAACACCAGTTTTCTGACCCCTTTAGGTAATGGGATTAACTTTGCTTTCAGGGCTCTGAACAAGCTTCTTTCCACTGTTTTTGATGCTGTTTAGATTTTGATATGTAATGGTAAATCTATGTTTATTCCATATTAATAAACTAATGTAAAAAATTAGTTTATCCGTTATCAAACCTCCAAGCAATGTTCACAGTATTTACACAAATACATTTTAGATCTTCTGTGAGAATGTGCAGCATATATTTGCACAAAGCTTTTTATATAAAGTTCTTCATATAAGATATAACCTACAAGTTCTTTCAGCTTACCTTAGCCTCACTAATTTCACGCAATTTAATCCATCAGGCATCCAGTATTAATTCATATATCTTTTTATATAATTGTGTAGTTGTTTCACTTATTTAGATACCCTCACATAAATTATCTCCAAGGCTAATGCGGTCACATAAACCTAATAGCCCTTTTAAGTGCAAAGATAACTTATATGATTCCCCATAAACTTTTATGGGCTTTTAATCTATTTCATCTGTAATCAAAGCTTTTAAACAAAATATTTATCACTGTATGATATTCAAATTCTATTCATTGTACAAAATATATACAAAGCACTACTTTAGTTAGCTGTATACATAAAATTATGTCATAATCTGAATTCAATATAATATGCTTTGTTGTGACAGGCATACCAACCTAAAAAAGAAACTTTCTTATAGAATCATATCTAATATACAGGCCAAAAACTAATAGACCAATTTATATAAATCTAATCTTCGCCTTAGTACTGCTCTCTCTTGATTTGCTTACTTTTTGTCAAATGTATTTTAAAATTTAGTAAAAACAGATCCACTCATCATCGCCTATTGAAGTTTCCTATGTCAATGCGTCTAACGCCCGCTGCCCCCACATGGGGCAGTGATGCGCCACCTCCTAATGTTTTTTGGACATTGCCAAAACGTTCTCAGGCTAGATCAGCTAGCCCTCCAAATTCTTCAGCATGCTGTCCCACCTAAGGACTTAACCTTACATCTTGACCAAACCCAGGCAGTGCTATGCTGCCCCCTTGTGCTCTCCTGGAGCAACATGCAATTTGGCCTTTGGGTTGAATATGGCAAGCTGTTCCCCTATTCATAAAAAGCAATTATCAAATTATCCCAGGCTGTTATTCAGCCTGCAGGATTCATCAACTACCGCCCCTTCAAGGGGTATTTTGATCTTGGATTCTCAAGTGAAGCTTATGATGCAGTAGCAGCTATAATCCCCCTGGTGTTCCAGGGCACCCCCTCCCAGCTAACATACCCAGTTGCCCACTGATACCACTCATATGGTTCAGTTCGCAGGCCTCACTACCCACCTACCACCCAAAATTTAGTTAAAGAAATTATTGCTGAATTATCAGAATATGGTTCTGATACCATGGTACATTAGTGGTTCCCATTAGAGTCACTTGCCTTGCAGACCCCCATGCCTTCACAACTAGCCATCGAATATCAACGGAAATATCCCTCTCAATTCCCCCTCACACCATTATCCCCTCTGTCCCAGGCCACCCTTTTTGGGCTCAAATGGATGGAGGGCGCACCATTTGCCTTACCTGTTTTGCAATACACCATTTGAAATGGCGCTGCCCCTCCATCTCATGAGCTGTGGCATCCACACCTGAACCTATGCACAATGACCCTATACCCAATCCAATAACATTTTTTGAATGGGCACTACCCTTCCACCCAAAGTGGTAGTCACAGCAACCACTGAATCAACAAACCAAAAAATACCCCAACGAACCTCTTCTCATTAACCCGCCAATCAGGAGCCGGAATGGACTAAAGTAAGTTCTAAACCATCCTCCCAGCCAAACGTAACAGGTAACCCATATGCAAATAACCCAATCATATTCAAACAAAATCCATGGGATTATTTTGTTGAGGTTGATGAATCAGGCGAGCTTATCCCTGAATACAAATGGGCTGGTCCCCCTCCATTTGAAATTTAACTCAGTACTGATTATGTGGCCCAATTCCCAAAGCGCCATTATGCACCTCGCCCTGATGCCACCACATTCAAAAGTGACCATCAACTAGCTGAAGAGGCAGTTGCCTCCCCCAAATGTTTCCCAACCCATAAAGCCATTGCAAAATCTGTTGCAGTACTGGCTATGGGCCTGCCACCTACTATCCTATCTAGTACTATGCTTCCAAAACAGAAAAAGACCATCATTAATACTATCAAGTGGAAAATTCGCAGTTCAAAAAGTTGTGACAGTCACAAAGTTTGGCCCAAAGACCCGCATTACATGCAACAACCTTACAACCATCGCCACCCTTCCTAAAGTATGCCTTGAGGCGGAAAAAGCACTTGCAGACTATATTTCTACCCTCCTCATTGCACACATTGAGTTTAAAGCACCCATTTGTTATCTTAACCCCATTTCCATGATGCGCCCGCACCATTGCTATCAGCTTTGTGCCACTACATGTTCACAACAGATGAGGAAGAAGAGTCTCCCAGTCCCCCTTCACCACCACTATGGATGGATAGCAGTTTCCACTTCTGACTTGTTTGGTGTGTTTTTTTGAATTTTGCGTCAGTTCAAGTGGATCCATCCATCTTGTTTTGACTTTATTTTTTATAATTTTGAGTTTTAGCTCATTCTAGAATTGGTAATGTCTGTCCCCAGATTGGCTCGCCTTTGGTTGAATAAAATGATATGAATTTATCATACTGATGCACATTAGGTATAATATGGGTGAACAAAATTAGAATGTGTGCCCAGCTACATATTAAAGGGACTTTGTGATCTATGCATTCACACAAAGATAAGGGTGCTAGACTAGGAACTCTTATAGATTAATATATACAAAAGTGCTAAAATTCTATAATGCTTTTAATGTAATCTAAATTGGATAGCTGTCAAAAAGAGAAGTAAACTTTTAGTAGATTCTAAGCCTTTAGTTGTTATTAAAATTATTAATGGCCTTTATCCAGTTACATATCTAGTAAACTTTACCTTGTTATCTGGCTTGGATACTTACTTGAGTTATTAGATCAATAAATTGTATTTGATTCCCATATACTAGACTAATCGCTTGCTTAAATCTATTTTTTACTATTAGAACATTGTGTTGTTCATAGTATATAAAAAAACACTTATTAAGCCATAAAATTTCACTCTCTATCATATAATAAATATATAGTCCAGGGTTGGAAGCCACTAGTACTGGAAAATAAGATATATATTAAGTATATAACATTCTTTATGTCATGGTTAAAAGGCATCATTGTGGGGCCAGATTGTCAAAAATAAGGCTGAGCGTGATGAGGACAAGGAGACCAGTTTTGGTCCTGCATGACCTGAAGAACACCCTATACCAGCGCTGGGTAATGGCAAGATATACCTGAGTTGGTTATGGGGTGCGCATGATGGTCAGATGAGCGTTTAATCCACAGCAATGAAACACAGCAGCAAGATTGAATAATTATGACAGGTCATTACATTTGGTCAGAAAATGTGGCTTTGAGTCCCATTAATTGTATAATATTGCCAAATCCAGTAGAATTGTTCTTCAGTCATCACATGAGTGTAAACTTACTTAAGCTACAATACAACGATGGAAAATTGCGTTTATTGGTCAAATAGGGTACAATGCCTCGCCTAATGGAAAATGATTCCTCCTATATGTCTAAAATTGATTTTTGAGACCAATCTTCTCTGTTAGTAAACTTGTTTTAATAAAAACCCATATGTTTTTGCTTATCAAATGGTCCCTTGGTTTGATCTTTTTGCAGACCTCCTAAAGGAGGTTTCAAATATTATAGGACATTTTAGTTTATCTAAACTATCACTAACTCTATTTCCCCTCTGAAAAAGTCTTGGCCTCTCCAGATAGAGTCATCAAAGAACCTGGATTCAGCTATGCACTTGGAAATGGACGCCTCCTTGATATCTGTCCAAGTCCTTGCATTTCTGGTTTATCTCATTATTTATACAATGATATATACCCTCACCTTGGATCCTTTTGGTACTGGCACCCTTCTCGGTGCCCTCTTTCCTATGTTATTAGCAGGTTAGTCCCTGGTGTGATGTGGTGGGCCATTCCCCCACCTTTCAGGGAATGAGAGAGTTACAGACAATCTCTTGATATTAGTCAACCAACCCTTTATTATATATTAATTAAAATTCTCCAAGTAGGGATCTCTGAGCGTCAAATAGGTATGCTGGCCATTTGTCATGGTCAATCTGCTGCTTACCATAGCGTTTTCACCTAGTTTACTGTTGATACAGCTTAGCGTATTATTGCCATGGCCAACTAGGAGGTCCCTACCCTTCCTGCTTATACGTGGTGGTTTTGGACCCTTCAGAATACTTCTGGTATTACTATGAGACCTCCCAGAAGAATAACCAAAATTCAGCAGGCTCAAGCTTCCATGGCTTCTAAAGCTTCTATCTTGACAAATTTTTTAGCTCAAGTACAACCTCTTTCAGCATTGAATTTCTGTGTCACTTGTTTCCAGGTGCAATGTAGTGGGTATTTACTGTGTTCTTAGCAAACCCTTATTTATGCAAGTCTGTGGAAGGTTTGGAACATTTTCTGGAAGCATGTTATCCTGAAATGTCTTAATTCCAGACCTTCTATAACTTCTTCACTCTCCACTAGGTGGTCCGCCCCTAGGGCATTATTTGAATAAATTTTGCATTTGGTCCCATACTTTAAAATTGTCTGACATAGTTAAAAACTTCATTTCTTTATTCAACTTTGGACCTCCCACAAGGAACACTCTCATATGGCGGACTTCCTCTTCCAACTTTGATCATAAGATTTAAGCTCTGTGGGGTGATTTTCCCGCCCCAACTGGAAAAAGGGACATGTAATTTGGCCATCATTGTTTTATCTTCACTGACCCATGTAAATATCAACCCAGAAAGCTTGAGCACTCTTGTGGAATTGGAGATTTCTTTTTCTTGCATGCCTTTGGTTTTGGAGGATTTCAAATGTCAGTAAAGGTCTAGCCATAAAATTTCAATTAAAAATTCAATTAATTTATCTGATTGGTTTCACCTGCGGAGACTTCTATAAATACTGGCCCCAAGCACTCAGGAGCTCCTATGGGAATGGAGTTTTTATTTATAAATTTTAAGATTTGGGTAAATGTGAGGGTTGTCAGAGTTCTAGCCCCAAGTTACTGATAAAAGACTCAATCGATTTGGCCAAAGTTTTTTCACCTGAGAAGCCCTTATAAATATGGTTCCAATAAACGTGGATTTTATTTTTAATGGGGCAGTGGCTCCCATTGCTACTCGCTCAGGTTTAATGGAACTCAAGGTCATGCACAAGTCTAGCCTTCAAATCAAAATTTAATAAAAATCATGAGTTTATTGATCCTATGAATCTCCCTCCTATGAATTTGCCAAACCCTCATCATAAGGGGATATCGCCATATTGGTAATAGATAGCAAAGTCTGATATGCTATTAGATTGGGTATTTTGCCTTAGAAGCCCAAAAAGCCATTTTTACAGAAATGATATAAATAAAAATTAGTTGAAGAGAGGCTCTTGTAGTCTCAGTCTCAAAATGATTCTTTTTATAAAACCACCCCTGAGAACCCACGCTTAACCCCCA
Source organism: Massospora cicadina (assembly GCA_022478985.1). Lineage (NCBI taxonomy): Eukaryota > Fungi > Entomophthoromycota > Entomophthoromycetes > Entomophthorales > Entomophthoraceae > Massospora > Massospora cicadina. The sequence continues at coordinate 35,040 of JAKSZP010012281.1, forward strand.
AGGTGATTTGCATAACTGAGTAAAAGTATCAAGAGTTATTATTACAAGATGTTGGTACGTATGTTGTTGCTGAGGATACTGTGGGGTTTGTACCCTCAGTGGTAAGTTTGTAAACTACCCTTGACCATTTTTTGATGGAAAACCCCCATACTAGGGGTGCAATTAAGTTTAGGAGGAACCCTCTGGTGAGTTGTTGGCTTTATCTGTCATTGATAAAGATTATACTGGTTTTTTCTGCTTTCTGATACTCTTTCTTCCCCTTCAGGGAAATTCAGCACAACTATTTTTGGTGGATGCTAAAGCCTTTGAGGATTTTATTACCTGGATCTAACTGACTTCCTTAAGTTAAGAAACTTACATGGTGGTATGTTTAGGGCGAGTGCATCCCAGGGTATTCCCACACTGATGGTTCAGGTGTTGGTGGATTACCAAGTGGTCAGCTACCATTTAGAAAGCAGTTTTTTGGCAGTCAAAAAATCTCTTGTAACCAAAGTCTTGGGTGTGGAGTGGTAATGAAATTTTGATGTCAGAACTGATTTGAAGGCTAATATCCTGACGTTATCCCTTAAAGAGGAGAGGAATTAATTATCCCTCATGTCCAAATTAGACACTCAAGGAAATTTGCCCCAATGGCTAAATGTACACAAACTCAGCCTTGCACCTCTGCTGAAGCCTTTTCATAAATGCCTTTATCTTTCTGCTTAAAATGGTTGGAACCTTCATTTAATGCAGCTTCAGTAATTGTATTACCAAATAATTCTGAGTTTGATTGTGGCTATAAACTTACAGCTGACCTGGTGCTCATTTCCTCCCCCATCTAATCATTGATTTTATGGAAAGAGGCAGCTTTAGATATGTGGTTCACGGAGCATCTAGCTAAGGGATCAATATTTCAGCATATTTCTTCAGTATGCTACCCACTTCTCTTCAAAAAAGAAAATTGTACTCTACGCCCTTGAGTGGATTATAAAACTGAATAATGTTACCATACCTGATCTGCATTTAATCCTAGTGGAGCAACAAATTGATCATTATGTGGAGAAGGAAAGGGTCTTCTCCAAATTGGATAGCTTGAACTCTTTCAGTCAAATTTGCATCAAAAAGAGCCAGGAATGGCTCACTGCATTCTGTACCCAGAAGAGGATTTTACAATTCAAGGTTATGCTTATTGGGCTCAAGAATGCAATGGCATCTTCAATATCATATTGATGCGGCCTTGAGGGTACTTGTTAGGTATATGTGCAGTAGCCTACAGGGATGAAATTCTGGTTTACACCCTAATCAAGCATCCCATGAAATCCACCTGCTGAAAGTGGTTGAGCATTTGAGGGCGGCGAACCTGACGCTTAAAATAAATATGATTTTCAAGTGAAAGGTCACAATCCTGGGAAACATCATTTTCAACAAAGGCCACATGATCGCTCCAGACAAGGAGAAGGCAATTCGTGATTGGCCCACACCAACCTCAGTTAAAGAATGAGAATCTTTTTGGAGACTTGCACCTTCCTAAAAAAGTTCACAAAAAGTCTTTCTGAGGTAGCGGCACTCTAATATAAATCTAGTGAGGCCAAAGTTCTTCAGTGGTCCTCTGAACTGGAGGATGCCTTCCAAGCAGTAAAGTGCACCCTGCTTTCCATGTCATTTCTTAACCAAGTGTACCCTGAGAGGGAGTTTATAGTGACTATGTATGCTTCCAACTTTGCAATAGCTGCTGCTCTCTTATAAAGAGGGTGAAGATGGAATTGAGCATCCTGTGGGATAATTTTCTTAGAGATTTTCTTTACCTGAGTTAGATTTACACTGTTATGACAAGATTATTGATGGTAGTGGAAGCATTGACCAACTGGCGTCATCATTTACAAAATTATCCCAGCCATTATGCGTTTGTACAGATCACTGTGCCTATTGTACTACCACGCTCCTCATGTACTGACCTCACAGAAAACCTGGTGGCATGAAACCCTTGCTTAATTTGTGTTCTCTTATGATTTATCAAAGGGCAATGAGAATGATTTGTCTGACGCTCTGAATTAAAACCCTGCGTTGCTACCTGATCCCAAGGAAGTAGTGTTGCAAAACACTCACTTGGTGATTCCTCCTGGTAAAATTTTAACCAAGCAACCACCCACCATGGTATGCATGCTATTCTTGCTTAACTGGAGAACCTGGAGGAGTATGGTATGTTCAGAAAGGTTGTCCTTTGTTTTTACCATTGGAATATACTATGGTTCTTTCCAAATGTAAGTTAGATTAGGGGGATATAACCAATGGGTACCATGTAAAGGATGAGATGGTATGGTTCTGGGGCACTTATGGGATCCCGTCAGACCACTCCATTTGTAGAAAATCAAGGAACACCATGATGGCATAGCTGCATGGCAACCTAGAAAGGTGAAGACTTTGGAACTTATCCTTTGTACCTATGTTTGTAAGGGTTTGGCTGCAAAGGTTGCAAGGTATTTTAAGGAGTGCCTGGTCTTAAATATGATGAAACCAAATTGTCAACCTCTCACGGGGTAATTGGTACCATTTCAAAAAGCAGCGGGACCCTGGATCTTCCTCTCAGTCAACTTATTGTAAACTACCTTGTTAGAGGTTACAATACTATAATGGTAGTGGTGGATTGGTTTACTAAGTTTGCCCATTTTATTTCATGTGACACCACAGTAACTGTGGCGCGAATGGCTTAGTTACCTGTTTCCCATTTGTTTTCCTCTATGGGGTGCCCCAGGAGATTATAAGCAACATGAGACCTCAGTTCACGCCAGTAATTTTGGGGAGAGTTGTGCAAAACACTTCAGATTCATATTTGCCGTTCTACTGCCTACCACCCTCAATCAGATGGGCAGACAGAGCGAGTAAACCAAGTGCCTTGAACATTTCTTGCGGTGTTACACTGCAGGCAATCACTATGATTAGGCCGATCATCTTCCCCAGGCCCATTTTATTTATATCAACGCCTAGCATGCTTAAATTGTATTCTCTATTCTTTTTTGAATATGGCTTCAACCCCACTTTTAACATGTAGCCCAGTTGTGGGACTAAGGTGGAAGCATTGATGGCCTTTGTCAAGTCCATCAGGAAGGTACACAAAGGGTTTGACATTAATTTGTATGCTGCTATGAAGATTTTTAAGGAGAACACAGATGGTAAGAGATAGGTGAGTTTAGCATATAAGGAGGGGATCTCGTGACTCTTGATTCCAGAAACATTTCAATCAAGCAGCCATGTAAGAGATTAGGGCCAAAGAGGATAGAACCTTACCGCCTTGTCAGGAAGGTGATTCAAACCTCTTACTAGTTAAATTTTCCCCCATTGTTTTGAATCTTTTACCTGTTTCATGAAAGTAAGCTGACTTTGTTTGAGGGTTCTCACAAGAGACCCCAGAGGCATACCTAGTGGATGGGACACTGGAGTGGGAAGTAGAGGAGGTTGTAGCCTTTCTTCAGGTAAGTGGAAGATTTGAGTACCTAGTTTGTGGAAAGGATTTGATGCTGCAGAAAATAGCTGGATACCAGCATGCAACTGATCCAAACACAAAACCTTATTGGTGCATTTCACGAGCATTTCCCAGAGATTTCAGCGCTAAGGCTAAACCAGGTATTGTTGCCATGAAGCTGGCTCCCGCCCATAGGAACTTTTCCCTGGAAAAGCTCCTGGAGGAGGGGTGGCATCTTAAAAAGACCAGAGGGTAATGTCACAGTTAAATGAAATCATTGTGGGAACATATTGTCAAAATAAGGCTTAGCGGGATGAGACCAAGGGTACCAAGTTGATGGGCCTTCCTAACCTGAAGCTCACCCTGGACCAACGCTGGGTAAGAGCAAAATATGCTCAAGTTGGTTCTGTGGTGCGCGTGATGGTTGAATGAGCATTAGATCCACAGCATTAAAATGCACCACTATATTTAAAATTATAATAGGTCATTTTTAGAAGAGAACAGGGCTTTGAGTCTCGTTCAATTTATAATATTTTAAAATTTGGTAGAATTCAACATCAGTTAATCACCCAAGTATAATCTTACTCAAGCTACAGTATGACAATAGATGGCAGTTGTGTTTATTGGTAATATTGGGTACAATGCCTCGCCTAATGGAAAATGATTCCCCCATTGGTTAGAAGTGATTTTTTGAGAGCTTCTCCATTGGTCAAATTGTTTTAGTAGATACTTATTTATTTTATCAAATGGTCCCTTGGCTTGATCATTTTTGCAGACCTCAAGGAGGTCTCAAATATTATAGGTCATTTTAGTTTATCTAAACTATCACTAACTCTCTTTCCCCTCTGAAAAACCTGGACTCTCCAGATAGAGGCACCAAAGAACTTGGATTCAGATATACACTTGTTAATAGAATCCTCCTTGATATCTGTCCAACTCCTCACATTTTTAATTTATCTCATTATTTATACAATGATTTATACCTAATCTTGGGTCTTTTTAGTACTGGCACCCTTTGCAGTGCCCTCTTCCTTGTGTTATTATTATATTGTTCTCTGGTGGTGTGGTGGGCCATTACCCACCACTTCTCAGGTAATGAGAGCGTTAAAAAATACTCTCTTGCACTTTAGATACTCATTTGTGATCATATACTTTTTTGAAAGCTTTATTTTACATTAAAAATCATAAAGTTCATAGATGGTGCAACTGCCTTAGTATCATAAATAATATATGTTATGCTTAGTCAATCAAGTGTTACAGATCTAGCGGTTTTATTTGTAGGTTGTAAAGCTTAATCATGCCCTCTTTCTAAATAATGTTTCATATCCTGAGACCTTGAATGCTACTTCTATAGTTCTGTGTTAATTTCAATCTATTTAGCAAACTAAAAGTGATTTAAATCTCCAAGGTGTGATTTAGTATACACTTGATTAACAAACTATTACAAAAAACTAACAAGGAAAAGTGAAGAAGTTTAGTAATTTGTATCCTGGGATACCTTTATACTGTAGAGTGAATAAGGTAATAACTAAAATGGTTTGGGTAACATAGGCTGTGGCAAGAGAACTATATAAAATTAAGAAATTAATGAAAGAACTTGATCTTATATATACAACAAAAACTTCATAAAATCAGATCACATAATTCTTGGTGGATAGACAATTTGATGAAAACCACAAGTGATATAAGGATGAGTTTTAAACACTTTGCACTTATAATGACCTATAATTCTATCAAGATCAGTATTGAGTTTATATATGGTGAGTTTCTACTAAAAAAATGGTAACAAAAATAATCTATGGGAAGCCAATATCAGTACCAATTATTACTTTTTTACGTGTTAGGTTATAAATGAAACTATACTAGTATTAAAAATGGGTGTATAAAGAATAACTTCTATATATTGACAAGCTTTACCCTTTTTATATTTTTATACAATACTTCTATACACTGTAATTATTTCTACTTTTATAATAGTTGAACGTTTGTATAAAATTATGGCCAAGAAAATTTACATTAAGAATTCAGGCTTTTTCTAGATTAAACTCTTGATAAACTAAAGTCAGCCTTTTCACCTTTAACCCACTTCATAGTCTTCTAAAATGTATCAATAGAACGTTAGTTTGACGTCAACTGCATAGAGTACCAAGTCTAGCTTTCCGTTTAACAATTATAAACTTTTCAATAAACTAAAAACTACTTTAGAATAATCTCTTATCGGCAACTTTTAACAGTAGATCTTGTATTATGTAACTTCTGGTTTAGAAATCATTTTTGGGCTATGCATTTTCAACTAACAGAAAAGAATGTTCCAGGTGCAAATAGTCTAAAATTTTGATAATGATATCCCACACAACTCTCAGTGGAATAAGTTAATTTATTGTGGTATTGTTACTCCTCATTTTCACCCAAATGGTTCAGATCCAGTTACCCTCATTACTATCAACCCTTGGCGGAATAGGCCAACTGAGGTGGAAGTCCGCCCAAGCACTATCTCAAAGTTAGTGCTGTTGACTAAGAAAAACCCACCCCTTTTATAGACCTGAGGGGGGTTCCAAAGGGTGAAGAAATTTTAAACCACAAATCAGAAACCAGAGCATCCATTGATCAGCTGAGATGAAATGATTTTTGAGAAGGATGATTGGGTAAAATATAGTAAATCTTTACAGCATGGATCTATCATACCCACGTTAACTAATCGTCTACAACTAAGGCAAATCTGGGTGAAAAGATTCTAAAGAGCTCCATCTAGTACTAAAAAAAAAGATTCTAAAGAGCTCTGATAGATCAGTTTTTCCTTTTTTCAAACCCCTAATACCCCCTGCATATAATAAATCTAATCTTAAATCCTGTTATAAGCTTCAGGTACTAAAAATACAGAAAAGATGCATTTAATTAAAGAGCTTTTAACACACCAAAGTAGCTTATTGATAACAACATATTTGTAAATTTAGTTTATAGCCTTGAATTTTATAATCCACTGCCTACTAATTTGGCACTTCTGCTTTTTGTACATTGTTGAAATACTCAAATAAGCACCTGTGAGCAACTAGTTGCAAAGATCCCAACAAAGTGGTGCTCACTATAGTGGTTGCCTGTACACCACAAACTTAATTGTAACTAAAATGGAAGACGCTCCTCCTGCTAGCGTCACTGGATGGATAACGTTGAGGATGGTGCAGAAGATGATCATATGGATAGACCTTATACCATCACATTTTTGAAACTGAACTGTCTGACTGCTTTGTTATACCAGATCCCAATGAATTACTTGGCTGGCAACTGAAGTGGATATAGAACTGACTCATGGCATACTGAACCCTGGGATATTGCTTCTCGTGAAAGAGGCTTCTTGGTGGAAGAGCATTTGATGTACTTTACAAAACCTGTACCCTTATGGACACTTACAGTCAACTTACCAACTTGACTACAATCAAGTACATGTTTGCACATCCTGCTATGTTTCATATGAATCACCTGTTGGGAGTACACTATTAGGATTTACAAAGTCACCTGTTGGACCATGTGCCCTGAGACTAGATTATGACAATTTATATAACTTGGCATCTGATCATGTATGAAAATCAAAATCTGGCGTGGAAGCCAACTGCTGATTTATTATTCAATCACATGAGATACTCAATACCATTGATAAAGTGTATTAAAGTAATTGTAAGAGGCTATGAATAGCTTCTGTGAATAATTGGATGTGTCCACCGCTGAGACTCACTCTCTACTTGAAGACTTTGCAAAGGAACTAACAAAGCATGGGAGAAAATTCAAAGTGAACTATTGACTCAAGCGTCTACTTCTCAGCAGGGTGATGAACAACAAATAGCTGCTTTACAGAAACACCTAACTACCGCCTTGTCACGTGTTGAGGAGCTCAAATGGCTCCCTTTTCAATGAACTTTGGGTCTACTCCCACAATAAAAGACAAGGTTGCACAGCTGGAGAAAGAGTTACAGCTCAAGGCTTCTCTTGAAAATACCAAGTATTTCTCTTGAAAGGTCAGTGAATGTGAAAAGGAATCTCAGAGTGTCAAGACTTCTCTTAAAGGGCATGATTTGTTGAAGGATATGTATTCTCAGTTGATGCAGATTAAGAGTATCTATGAACAGGTCAAGGTTGACCTGCATTCAAAAAATCCCACCCGCCTGATGATAATAGTTTTAATAAATAAAAGAGGATCTTAAAAACGTGTTGGGGTGGTGGAATTTGACCAACAAAACCCAAGTTCTCTTGTGTTTAAACTCTATTTTAAAGCAAATAAGCTTGGGAGCCGGGTCAATGAACTTAAAGCTCACAAGCTGTTGATAGAGGCTCAACTGACTCTATGCTACTCTGCCTCCCAAAAGCCTTCTGAAGACATAAAAACCAGGTTTCACGCTATCCAAGATCAAATTGATTTGTCTCTCGCTCTTTTGATTAGATGGACATTAACTCAGAAACTATGGGACATGATGCTCCTGCTGTCCATTCCCTAACCAGGAGTGACTTCATCTCATTAAACCTGCTTTTAAGTACATGTTTTTTCCCAGGCGAGGGTAGTATTGCCTCATTTCTATACGTCTATGAATTGGCCATAAAAGGGGCAACTGATCACCAGAAGGTTTAGCACATCCTCTCCTGGTTAAGTCGCATGGCCCAAGAAGTAATGGTGCCACATATGGATACTTTCAGCACTTGGGCGGAGTTATAAAGGCACTTATTGATTAGTTTAACTTGAAACAGAGCCTAAGCATAAAAATCAGGCCTTTATGCGCATCAGCATAAGAAAAGGAAATTTGGTTGCTGTTTTCACTGAATGGTTCTATATAAGCCCAGATGCTGTTTACTTTTAAAATGTTGGCTCTTGAAGACGCTGTTTCTGCCATCCTGACTGGGTTGGCTTCTCATTCTCCACTGGCAACGCACATTACCTCAGTAAAACGCTACTTCTAGAATTTTCATGATATCAAAGAGGCTTTGATAGATGTCAACGATTTTCATAAGCTTGAGGCTCCCCACAGAGTTGTGTCAAAATCTTGATTAGGCCATTAAGAATCAAAAGTCCAAACTTCAAACCCCTAGCCGTTGAGGGTCAAAAGACCAACAATTGATTTCTGGACATTGAGGATAAAAAGCCAAATCCAGCAAATGGAACGTCCCAAGTGCACCTACTGTAACAAGGTTGGGAACTATGACACTGTGTATTGGAAGAGGAGAGCTGACATTGAAGAGCAGGGAAAGGAAATGCTAGCATAGGGACAGGCACCCCTATAGCTGACATATCTAATGTGCCTGACTCCCCCACTTATAATGCTACATTGCCTTACGTTAACAATTCCCCCAGAAATGAATCTGAGGGGGTTATGAAGATTTTGGATACTATGTTTTAAGAGCGCCAGCTGAAGACAAAGTTCCAATTAGTTGAATGCTAGAGGATTAGATGAGGCCACAATACCTGAGGAAACTTATCTCATCCAAGTTCTAGGATGTCCTGAGGTTATCAATGCTGCTAGTGATGCTAAACATTCCTTGCCTGTTTTTTGACCCATTCAACAAGTTCATACCTTATGATTCATCCATGTGAGATATCCTGAGACAGCTCACAAACTTACCTCCACTTTCCATATTAAGGAAGTCCTAGCTCTCTATCCTAACTTTGGTGGAACTATAACCAGTAGAGGTCATTATTTAAAAGGTCCAGGTTATGGCCATCTTGGACACTGAAACCCCAGTGAATTTTATCTCTTCAAAGCTTATTAAGAAAATTAGGCTAGCGCTTGACTTGGAATACACCCAAGAGTTTAGAACTGCAGTCCCAACAACACTCATGCTATTAGGGCTTACTCTTACCTCATATTCAAAATTAAGAAGCTTATCCTGTCAGCCCCTGCAGTGGTTTCTGGACAACAATATTTTGATATTCTCATTGGTACTCAGTTCAAGATTGAATATGACGATTTCATCAATTTTAAGACAAGGTTTTCTCTCCTTGCTCAATTCTGAGGTTCTTTTAGTTTTATCTCATAAAGATACTGGAAAGAACAAATATTTTGCCTGGTTAAGTACCCTTCTTCTACTTTATCTTTGCATTATACCATGTCTGGGTGAAATACAAAGAAATTTCCTGATTCAGTACACGTCTTGGAGAAAATTTCTTTTTAGGCTTCAAATTAAGTAAGGATTGAGCTGGTGAATAACGAGTGGTTGATACTAAAGTTGCATTGCAAATCCCTCCAAACTGCTTATTGTAAGTAAGTAATGCTGGAGTTAGCCATCTGGATCCTCGGGTATTGCCTGATATACTAGAACCCGCCTACCAGCAACCTATCAATATTCTATTGGGAAATCTACCAACAAGGACATCATTGTACTAAACTCTAGGAGATTGGAAAAAGCTTGTTGATCCCCGTTGAGTATATTATAAATTTACTTTTTTGACTCTATGTTAGATATGGGCTTGCCCACTGACACGTTGTTGTGTAATTTGCCAAACGTTTATGTTTCAGATGAACTAACCCCAAATGAGCTTGGAAAAGTCCACACCTTATTAGAGTCATACAGTGACATGTTTGCTAAATCAAATTTAACTATGGGCACATGAAGGATTGGAGCCACTCCATTGACGTTGGTGATGCCCATCCTATCCAGTCCAAACCTTATTGTAAATCAAAAACAAAGAGCAACAAATGAGGACAGAGCTCAAGCAGTTACTAGACGCTGGATTACTAGTACCTTCCCAAAGCCCTGATCTTCTCCTCTCTTGCTCATAAAAATGAAAAAAAGAAAAATGGAGGCCATCAGGTAGTTATGGAATACTAAAACTGAACAACCTCACAAAAAAGGATAGTTATCCTATCCCATGCATCAACGACGCTCTGGCACAGCTCTCTAGTTCTAAATTATTTTCTGCTTAGGACTTAGCCAGCAGATACTGAAAAATGGACCTCCCCCACAAGATCAGGAAAATTTTCTCTCATTTGCAGTGAAGGTTTATTCCAACCCACTTGACTACCTAAAGGGTTGTGTAATGCACCCACAACCTTCCAGTGAGCAATGAATCACATTTTACATAATCTTAAGTTAAATTGTGTTACAGTCTATCGTGATGAAATCACAGTGTTTTCTAAGGCCTAAAAGAACATCTCACTCACCTGAAAAAAGATTTTTAACGCCTATGTGAGTCTAGCATTAAGTTTTATTCTCAATATTACTTTTTTTCAGAAGAGAATAAATTTTATTGGACATTCTATATCACAGGAGGGAATTTAACCTTTACAAGGTAAGGTTGAAGCAATATCAAAAATGCTTTGCCTCAAATCCTATGAGATATCCAGGTGTTTCTGGGAATGATAGGGTATTACCATCAGTTCATCCTTAAGTTGCCCAGCTCAATGAGCCTCTCAAACAACTATTAACTAAGAATACCCCATTCCATTGGGGTGCTGAGCAAAAGACCACATTTAAACACTGAAGCAATTATTAGAAGGACGTTCTATCCTATGACACCCATATTATGGTAAGCCTTTCATCTTGTTTACTGAAGCCTCTGATCATGCTGTTGGAGCCATCCTGGCTCAATTTTATGAAAACGGTGTAGATCACCAAGTATCATACTTCAGCAAGATGCCTTTGAAAGTTGAACGCAACTATAGCGTTACTGAGAAGGAGAGCCTTGCTGTTTTACTTGCTCTAAAACACTATCACCCTTTTCTTTATGGAACTACTTTCACCATGATTACCAACCACGCCTCACAGAAATTGATATAAAATATGAAGGATCCTACTGAATGGTTGGCTTTTTGGGCTTTGAAGCTCCAACATTATGATATGAAGATTGAACACCGCGCTTGAACCTGCCATATAATGTCAATAGGTTGACTCAGTTGCCTGCCCTTCACTTGGATAATAGTGAAGCTGAGAGGTTAAATGGCCTTTTAATGACCCCCAAAGTTTGGGAGGATGAACTTGTCTAGAATATGCTAACTTGACACTATTGAACACTAAAGTGGAGAGTGAGAAATTGTATAAATATGTAAGGGTCAAGTGGTTGCCCTATCTTTTACCCTTGGAATGAGTACCTGCTATCCTGAAGGCTCACTATACCATTGGCCACGGTGGAGTGCATAAAACATATGAGTGGATTAAGGAATGGTACTACTGGGAGGGAATCATGAAAATCATTATTGAAGTCCTGGATGCCTGCCTAACGTGAAAAAGCAAACCAGTATCCAGCCCAGATACCAATATCAACCTACTAACCCTCAACAACCATTCCACACAATAAGTTTAGATGTGGTAGGTCCCCTACCCCAGAATACTGGTTGGAATAGATATATCCTAGTAAGAATTGATCACTTTACCAAATGGATTGAGGCCATGGCTCTTCCAGCCCAAACTTCCAAAGCTACCGCAACTTTTCTGCATCAGTATATTTTCACTCGTCATGGTTGCCCCCAGATGCTATTCTGTGATAATGAGAGATATTTCACCTCCCAAGTGGTCAATATCCTGGCTACCTCCATGGGAGTACAACGACTCTTCTCAGCTCCCTATAATCCTTCTACAAATGGTACTGTGGAAAGAGTAAATGGAACTTTGGTTTCTATACTATATAAAATGGTTACTTCAGACCCTTTACACTGGGATCAGTTCCTGCCTGGTGCCCTTATGGCCTACCATATTAGTTATCACAGATCCTGAAAATGTTTTCTTTCTGTGTCCCTTATGGTTGAGAACCTGAGGTATCTGCCCTCTTATCTAAGGATATTTACTCAGTCAGGATAGACAATCCTGAAAATCTATGAGATTAAATCAGTGCATCATTCAGCTACAGTCTGATACTATGACCAAATTAGCTAAAACTGTTACAAAAGAGTGTCAAGCTGCTAATGAGCTCCAAGTACCTCTACCCTCTTATCAAGTATCAGAAATGGTCATATATTACCACAACTGCATCACCCCCAGAAGTGACATGCTAGGGTCTATTTGGGTGGACCTTTTGTCATCATATAAGAGAGGGATGAGTATTCTTTTAGATCTCTTGCTATGGGAATTAATAGAAACTGGGTACATGGACAATTTTTACACCCCTATTCTCCCCCAAACATTCTTGAAGGGGGTAGTATCAGAAAATTATATTCTCAACTAAAGGAGAATATTCCAGGTGCAAAGAGTCTGAATTTTAATAATATCTATCCCACCCAACTCTTGACAGAATAGGCTAATTTAATGTAATAATGTCACACCTCATTTTCAGCCAAATGGGTCAGAGCCAGTTACTCTCATTACTATCAACCCTCAGAGGAATAGGCCAACTGAGTTGGAGGTCCAACCAAGCACTAGCTCAAAGTCAGTGCTGTCAACTAATAGAAACCCACCCCCCTTTATATCTAAGGGGGTTCTAAAGGGTGAAGAAATTTTACCCACAATTTAGAAACAAGAGCATCAGTGATCAGCTGAGATGAAAATATTTTTGAGAAGGATAATTGAGTAAAATATTAAATCATTACAGATGTTGCGATTCCAATATGACTGGATGATAATTGTGGGACAGCTAGGGCGGGATCCGCTGAAGATGGTATCAGTTACAAATATTTGAGTGCCTTGAGACTAGGCAATATTGGGACATAACGGGTTTTTATTGGTTATAACAGGTTTTATTGGATTGCCTCTATATAAGGCAATAAGGCGATAAGGCAATGTCAACATTTGACAGATACAAAGTAAATTTCCTACATTTAGGGTGACAGAGGCTTAGATAATAACAAGCTGAATTTTAGGAGAATTGGCAGAATAGAATAGCCCAAGCCATGAGAGCAGTATCGCCTGAAGTCGCTGTATATAAGTGAGATGGGCGATCGAGAGGAGGTTAGGTTGTTTTATAGCGTAGAATAGATGGGACAGAAAAAGGTAGCTTTATTTATAAAAATAAATAAAGAATCAATTGGGGCAATTGCTCCTATTTTAAGTATACTTTCAAGTGTGTCTGAAGGACTGACAATCCCCACATCATCTGTCTGTTGCTCAGTGGGTTTGAACTGTGCAAATAACATGACGGATCCTAACAATACTGTACAAAATAATAACAGTGGTGCTCACTACAGGGGGCCCATTGATCAACCACCTAACACTCCATAACTCCAGTCGCCAGCCATGCCTTACACAAGCTGTGTTGTTAAGGAATCTTCATGAAACATTGCACCAGCTTGATATGAGAATCTCAAAGTTACCTTAGACGTGGTGCTCAAAAACCAAAATGAACTTCTTCAAGAACAAGATGCTGTCATGCACCAATTTGATAGTATGTTTAGCCAAATGCAAATCTTGGGACAACAAAACAAAGAACTTGCCAAACGATTTAATGATACCACTGAATGGCTGCAGTGTGCAGAATGAAGATTGACCAATACCTCTTAGTTTTCTCACTGGGACAATGATGACCATCAAGAGGGGGCATCATATAAGGAAGAATATGATGCTGTTCGGAGCTACTACACCCAGGATGGTAGTACCAGATATAAATACAAGTTGGAATGACACTTCCCTCAAGTAATGGCAGTACCACCCATGGAAGAAGGTCATGCTACCCCTGAAGCAGCGGACATCCCAACTTCCACTAATCCAGCTCCTCATCAAGAAACTGCTTTTGGATCTCAATCCATTCCTCAGTATGGCCCAAAACCCCATGAATGGGATGAGGAGGCTAATATTGAAAAATTACCTCCATTTGACTGCAACAGAACATTCATGGGTTCTTCAAATGGTTTGAGTTTGCAGTAGAAGGTGCCTCTGATAGATGGAAGGCTAAGTTGTTAATATCTGCCTTGGATGTTGGAAGCACCGATCAGGTCACCTGTTACCTCCCAAGTAGCTCTGTCACCTATAAGGATGTAAAGGATACCATACTCCGCCTGTTTGGGGGTACTTCAAAAGATGTTGCAGCGAAAAGCAGAATTCTTAACAATTGGATTCTGTCAAAATGAGACTCTCCTAGAGTTTGCTGATTGATTCACAACAGAAGCCCATGTGCTGATTGGAGCTGGGTACTTAGCGGAAGTGGATGTGTGCATTGCCATGACCTCCATGGTGAAGCCATATCATGAACTTCATAATGTTATTTCGCTGCTTCTGGATGATGATGTACCTCTGCTCAAGATTGTACAGTTTTTGCGTCATGTATCCCCTAACTTTCTGCCGCCAAATATGGAATGGAAGACTACCACTGCTACTGCACCCTCTTATTCAGGAGAATACTCTCATCTGCCTCCAGCTCCAGTTAGTAATCCTCGGCCTTTCTATAACTCTGCGCCTCGTCCTTGGCCAAATTATACTCAACAGTTTGATCAGTGACAATGGGCTGGCCATGAAAACCATCAGCAACCCAGTTATCAACCAGGACCTAGCTATGCCAACTGTCAACAATCAGCTTACTGACCTGGGGCTGGTTACGCTGAATGACCCCAAACTTTCCAGTCTGGACCCTCTTATGATAATCAAGGACGTGGCTCTTATGGGGTTAACTGCTATGAATGCGGTCGCCCTGGTCATTTGGCAAAATTCTGCCATAACCGCCATGTGAACTATGTACACCAAGATCAATACTATCAGGGAAAAGATGGAGTGGAGTAGAGATGGGACCCTCTACCTCTGCAATACCCACTCAAAACGTCCCCAAATCAATAGTAGTATACCCTGCAAAAGTCCCTCAGTATGATGATGGACTTTTATATCAGCAGCCAGTTGGAGGAGTAAATGTAGTAACACAAGCTCAAGCCAAGGCGGCGGCGGAAGAAGAGTCCCCTGAACAACTGAAGCCATATGCCTGTCAAATGCTTGATCAAGCTTCCTCAGACCAACTTGATTCTGCCGCGGATGCGCCAACTCTGAAAGGAGTAAACGTCGCCCTTCCAGTAGATGCCATTGTCAAAGAATACCCCCAAGTTGGTGAGGGGATAATGAGTTTTCTTGAAAAAAGAGAGCCCGTAAATGTTCACATATTAAACAGTCAATATTCTTCTTATTCTGAGTGTACATACTGTGATATTTTTGTAGTGAAAAATAGAGTTTGCGCTATAATAGATACTGGTGCTCCAGTCAACATAGTTTCCACTAAATTGATGGCAAAGTTGACGTTGAAACCTGATGTGGACCATCAAATGGTTTACAGAACTGCTGGAGCAGTAAGCACTGTCTCTGAGGGGGCTTACAGTGCGCTACCTCTGCGCTTTGGGTCCATTGTTGTTGTAGCCCTGGCAATTGTGCTGCCAAATGAAAACTATGACCTTTTAATTGGGACCACTTTCCTGCGCCATTTTGGGGCTGTTGTTAATATGACTGGAGGAGACCCTCGCCATTCTGGGTCAGCGGATCCCAATTTACTTTACCACTAGTGGAGTACCAAAGGATCTGGTGCATATGAGCCATATCAACCTTGCCTATAGTGATGGGGTGATGCCAGTTTGCTATCACCAACTAAAGCGCAAGACTTGGGCCCTTCCCCAGCAGATATATGAAATATCAAGGGATACCTCTTTGAGCGGCAGGGCCCATATATATCCCTTCTGGCCATCAAGTCTTAGTGAACACTGAGCTAGAAGTGGAAGTGCCTGAGTGGGTTATATGGGGAAGTCATTGGGCTCTATCATCAAACACAGTTTGAGCCGCATGTGGCTCCAGGGATTATACTTCTGGGACATGGGGAGATTAAGGTTTTGTTAGCAAACCTTCAGAGCAAACCAATGCAAATCCGCCAACACCAAATTGTAGTGTATTTACATCTGATTCCAATAGATGAGGTCCATCAGGTTCATGATTTTGGGTCATTGGATGAATTTGGTCTACCAGTTGAGACACCTGCCAATGTACTAATGGTGGTACTGTGGAGTAATTTATATGGATTATTGGAAGAACAAAAAGACCAAGCAATAGCTTTATTTCAGAAGTATAAGGGGATTTTTGCTGTTGATGATCATGATTTAGGGTGTGCTTGGAGGGTGGTCCATCGAGTAGACACAGGAGATCATCATCCTATAAGGTCTCAGCCAATCTGCCAATTGTGGGCAGCAGAAGATGTTGTTACTGATGAAATTGACAAGTTGCTAGAGCAAGGGATGCTCAAACTTTCCAAAAGCCTATGGGCTTCGCCTGTTCTAATTGTAAAAAAGAAGGACAGCACCAACTGCATAGTAATAGACTACTGGAAGCTCAACAGTATTACAAAAAAGGATTTGTATCCCTTGCCAAGAATTGATGATGCTCTGGACCAATTAGGGGAGCCCATTATTTTTCTGCGATGGACTTGATATCAGGTTACTGGCAAATCGAGTTACCCCTGGCAGAACAAGAAAAATGCGCTGTAATCACCTCTAAAGGCCTTTTTCAACTGACGCGGATGCCTCAAGGGCTGTGCAACGCCCCAGCTACGTTTCAGCGAGCCATGGACACTATTCTTGGTGACCTGAAACTGTCATGCATCCTAGTATACCTTGACAATATTAATGTTTTCTCTCAAACCTTTTTGGAGCATCTCAACCACCTCAAAGCAGTATTCTGCCAGCTGGCTGAGGCGAACATTAAAATTAAACCTCAAAAATGTAACTTCTTCAAAGATCAGCTGGAATACCTGGGGTTTGTGGTAGACTCTAAAGGGCTGAAACCACAGCCAGCTAAGGTGGAGGCCATCAGAAAAATGACTACTTTCAATAGTAAGCGCAACCTACAGGTATTTTTGGGAATGGTTGGTTACTACCGGTGCTTTATTTCTAATTTTAGCTGTATTGGGGGGCCACTATTCAGTTGTTAAAAAAGGACGCTGTGTTTGAATTAATGGAATGTCTTCAATCCGCTTTTGATACACTCCTTATGAGCGTTGATCAGTGCACTGGTGTTACAATATCTGAACTTCTATTGGGAGTTTATTGTTCAGATGGATGTGTCCCTATCCGCTGTTGGGGCTGTACTTTCTCAGAAAGATGATGAGGGAGAGGAACATCCTGTAGCATACTGTAGTCAAAGTCTGAACTGTCACAAGCATAATTATACTGTGACTGATTGGGAGTGCTTAGCAGTGATCTACGCATATAAGCAATTCAGAGTCTATCTGCATGGGGTAAAGTTTAAAGTTGTAACAGATCATGCGTCATTACGCTGGTTGCAGAACCTCAAAGAACCTGAAGGATGGTTGGCTCAATGGGCTTTTAAGTTGCAGGCTTATGATTTTTAAGATTCTCCATCAGCTGAGAGTAAAGCATCAGAACGCTGACTGTTTATCTCAGATTACCAACTATTGCAGTGACAGTGGACCTCAGTGACATGATATATGATAAGATGCTCAGCAGAAAATACAATGATGAACCACCCCAGGTGATCAAAGTGTTAAATGAGATGCAAACAAATACCTTCCAATGGAATGGGGAACTGTATAAGTGGATTGGTAATTCTACAGTGAATTTTCTGTGCCCCTCAGCATGTCCGGGAATCATTATGAGCGCACACAAGGCAGTTGGGCATGGTGGCGTGCATAAGACTATGGAGTTGCTATGCCCCAGTACTATTGGGAAAGTATGAGATTTGATGTGCTCAAAACTATTTCCTTTTGCCATCAGTGCCAAGTGGAGAAGCCATTTCACCGTATGACATTATATTGGTTAGTAAAACCACATTTCACATGGCACACAGTTTCCCTTGATGTCGTTGGCCCCTAGCCAACTGGAGCCAACTGTTATAAGTACATTCTTGTGGCTATTGACCACTTGACCTGGTGGGTTGAAGTGAGGGTGATATGAGACTTGGGGGTGGTTACTGTGGCCAGGTTTGTGATGGAATGCATTATTCAGCAACATGGCTGCCCTCAGTTTATTCTCACTGACAATGGAACTAACTTCACCTCACACATCCTACCCAAACTGGACGAGCTTATGGGAATCCGTGGGGTTTTGATGACCCCATACCACCCCAAATCCAATGGAATGGTCAAACGGGTGAATGGAACTCTAGTGAACATACTACAAAAATTAGTAATGATCAACCTTTCTATTAGAGCTCTCTCCTTTCCACTGCCATGTTTGCCTATAACATTAGTTACCATTCCACCATGGGGAAGAGTCCCTTCCAACTACTATACAGCCAACACCTGGCTCTTTCAGCATTACTTTATTCATGTGTAGAAGACACTGGTGGACTAGAACCCCACCGCTATTTGACTAACCTCACAAACATTCTGATTAAATTGAAAAACAAAGTATATTTCTTCAACTTAGCCAAGAAGATCAGGAATCAGGCTGCTGATCAGGTACATCATAGCAGGCTGCCACCATTCAAGGAAGAAGATATAGTTCTCTTCCATGACCAACATGGATTTGGGCAGAAACACAAGCTGGTCAGTATTTGGATTGGTCTTTTTGAAGTTATAGAGAAAACTGAAATTGATGCATATACCATCATGGATCCCGCAAGTGGTTGGATCATTAACCAAGTACACACAAAGATCCTCTGACCTTACAAACAATAAGATCCTATTGTCCAGTCAAGGAGGGGGTAATGTCACAATTCTGATATGACTGGATGATAATTGTGGGACAGCTAGGGTGGGATCCACTGAAAATGCTATCAGTTATAATTATTTGAGTGCCTCGAGATGAGGTGATATTGGGACATAACAGGTTTTTATTGGATATAATAGGTTTTATTGGATTGCCTCTATATGAGGCAATAAGGTGATAAGGTGATGTCAACATTTGATAAATACAAAGTAAATTGCCTACAATTAGGGTAACAGAGGATTATAGAATAACAAGCCAAATTTGAGGAGAATTGGCGGAATAGAATAGCCCAAGCCATGAGAGCAGTATTGCCTGAAGTCTCTGTATATAAGCAAGATGGGCGATTGAGAGAGGTTAGGTTGTTTTATAGCATAGAAGAGACAGGACAGTGAAAGGTAGCTATATTTATAAAAATAAATTAAGAATCAATTGAGGCAATTGCTCCTATTTTAAGTATATTTTCAAGTGTGTCCAAAGGACCGACGATCCCCACATTGTCTGTCTGTAGCTCAGTGGGTTTGACCTGTGCGAATAACATGACGATCCTAACAATACCATCCAAAATTATTTGGGACCATCTAGTACTAAAAATACCATCCAAAATTATAACAACAGCATAGATTTATCATACTCACATTAACTATCATCTAAAGTTAAGGCAGATCTGGGTGAAAAGTTTTTCATGAGCTCTGATAGGATTGTTTGCCCTTTTGTCAAACCCTCGATATCCCCACCTATAATGAATCTAATCACATATCATAATATTAGCCTCTGATTACCATAAGTACCGAGAAGATGCATTTTAACCCTTCAATATTTTCAAAAAAATCCTCTTTTTGGCCTTAAATTGGCAAAAATTTCTTAGCTGACGTTTACATTTTTTGTAATTATTTTGGTCCTTGTCCATAACATGAATATTCTGATAAATTTTGAAATAAATCTATGTAAATCTCATTTTTTGGACACATATATGCGTTTTAGATTTACATAAACCCTTTTTTGGGCGCATATATGCGTCAAATCAGTGAAAGGGTTAATAGAGAATCATTTAACACACCCAACTAGCTTATCGGAATAACATATTTGTAATTTAGTCTATAGCCTTAAATTTTATAACCCGCTCCGATTATGCTGCACTTCTGCATTTGGCACGTTGTTGAAATCCTGCCAATAAGCACCTGCGAGCAACTAGTTGCCAAGATTCCAACAATCATGATCAGCTTAATGTGAGTATATCTACACCTCCAAACCGAACTTTTTTAGCACTAGGTGGTCCCAATCCAAACCGAACTATTAATTCCAAACTCCACATCTTAGTTTAAATCATGCAAATGGTAAATTTTTAACAGGTTGGTATATAACTTACTTTTACACTTCAGACCGATCCATACAAAATCTATGAGCGCTCCATATACCTTTTCAATTAATACCAGTCTATTAAACTTCCTTTATGCATAGTGAATATCGAAACGCGATCGAAAAGAGGGGTATTGAACCAATTTTACGCCTATATGCCACCAGGTTTTTAACTTTAGATCGAGTTTATGGAGGATCCTACATCTTCCCAGCACATGAAATTATGAATTCTGTAACGGTTTAGAATGTATCAACTTTTTATAAAGATAATCTCAGCCATGAATTACTTTTGTATCCTTTCTAGAGCTTACGTTCATCAATTCGTAGTTACTTTAAACTTTTCGTCTAGATTTTAAGTTGGTACGATAAGGTCAATCAGTTGGTGTACGTTTGAAGGGTTAACCCAAAACTGAGTAAAATTTTTTAAAAAATCATTTTGTTTTATGTAAAAGTTTTTTAAAGCCGGTTCAAGATCTTGTTTGATATTTTAAATATCAAGGTATGATAATAAGGATGAGAGGATTATCATTTAGTTGATCGATACTCGCTTAATGATACTTTCACAGCCTAAATGCGATATCGAACCCTACAAACTCAGCTTTGGTAAGATTGAGATTGAAACAAGATACGAGTAAAATGTTTTAGTTTTAAAATTGTTTTTTTTGCAAAATTCACGATTTTCACAATTTTTCCAATGTTTTACATAAATTGTCATGGGAGCTACTTAAGTACGCTAAATTTCAAAGCTCTAGCTAGCCTGGAAGGTAGTTAAAAATTAATCGTAAGATTCCACTATAGACAGATGAACCACAGCGAGTAGAGAAAAAAGGATTAAAACAACGAGAGATGAAGTGTGATCGATTTGACAAAGCTGTTTTTAGCATAATCGCATAGGTTTTGAGTTACAAAACATAGATCCCATAAACAAATATAGATGAAAGAAACCAAAAACTAAAAGTAATAAGCTCGGCTGATGCGTTTTTAACATCTTGGTTAACTTCTACCCGCTTATATTAATAATGTATAGGGGGGTTCTCTGAGAAAAAACAATGTTTAACAACAAATTACCCACTTTAAACGCAAGCAAAATGTAAGTTAGAATTGCTGATATAAACCCTATATAAATCTCGACAAATTTAAACTTAAGCCAACTTAACCATCTAGATCTATAATCTCAGAATAAGTCATTAAATTTATAATTAAAGATGAAAAACATCTTTTGTGCCCATTAGCAAACTTTAATGTGATATAAATAAGCTCATAAATCAGGGTTGAGCACCAAAGGCCTCACTCTTCCACCCGTCAGGACGAGGATCCAAAGGTTTGGATGGTTGGCTAGCGTCAATCGGCTGGTTCTGGGATGAGACGGAGTGTTCGATACCTTCCAGGAAGGTGCGGATGCCCTCGCTCACCTGAGTTTCAATCTGGCGCTTGATGGTGCTCTGAATCAACTTGTTGAACACCTTGTACAGAAGATCGTACTTGGTATACTGGAATTTGACGTGGATACTGTTGACACGGCACTTGGACTCCAAAACGCGGAAGGCGCGCTCACCTGCGCCAGGGACCGTAGCATAAACGGGAGCGGCGCCAGCGCTAGCACCGGGAAGAGTACTAGCCCCAGTAACGACGCCAGTACCAAGGTTAAACCCGACGTCAGTTCCCGAGGTAGAGCTAGTCGAGATGGTCTTGGGAGCAAGTTTCAAAAAGACATCCATCCCGTCACCATCGATCGCAACGTCCACCATTCCAGCATCTTCCATGTTGCCGAGGATGGTCACCTTCTTCTTGAAGTAGAAGGCCACCTCTCGAGCAGCCGCTTGAACCCCTTGGATTTTGACGCTCACCACGTTCATGATCTTTTCCTGCTCGGTATCGAACTCGGTGTCAGTCCGGACGCGGACTGTCTTTGGGACGATGTTGCTACAAACCAGAGTGATGTTGTCCAAAATGTACTCGGTGTCGTCATCCTGGGCGCAAATGCGAGGAATCTCGAGGCACTCTAGGCGTCGAGAGAGCACGGGGATGAATTTTTGGAAATCCTGGAGCAGGTCGAATTTGATGGTGGGGCGGCCATCAGCGTCGAGGAATAGCTCTCGGGTCAAATTCTCCAAATCTCTCACAGCACGGTTAGTGGTGGGATCCTCCTTCAGGTCCGTGATGAAGGATTGGGCCTCATCGCTAAGGCAATTGATGTGTTCGCGATATTTGCTGAGCAGGATATCGCGAGTGCGGTTGAAGTGTTTTCCAGCCGCATCGCTGAACTCCTTCGAGCGGAAAAATTAGACTCTTTGGACACCTTGTTGAAGAACTGTCGGTTCTCACGCAACAACTCGTTCAATTCTTTGTCGTTTTCCACCTTTTCGCTAAAGTCGTGGAGCAATTGGAATAATCTGTCCAGAGAATGTTGGCCGGCAAAGTTCTCAACCGCACGTTTAGCGTTCTTGGCAGCTTCGCGCAGATCCCTGTTCTCGTCAACCTCTCTCCCGGCGGTTTCTTTAGCCCTCTGGGCAACAGTGTTGGCGTTTCTGCGGAGGTTGGAAAGGACTTCCATCAAACCATCTATGGCCTTCTGCGCCTCAGGGTTGCTCTGTAGCTCGTCGAGGATGGAGGCGAAGCGATCAGCAAGTAGCTCCTGCTGCTCTTCCGAAAGCTTGAGATCCTGGGCAACGTTGTCCAATTTGCTGGACGCCTGATTGAGCGCATCCTTGCCATCTCTCTGGGCCTGGCTGGCCATCTTCCTCGCTTCACTGGAGGTGTCTTCGTATTTGCCAAGGAGATGTTCCTTCGCCTCTTGGGTGTTGCCTTGAGCTGCCTTATCAACGATAGGCTTGGCGGCCTGACTCAACTTCTGAGCCGCCTGGTCGGCCAAATCTTTGGCTGGCTTCTTGTGGTTGCCGCCCTTCGCTTGCTCTAGCTTCTGTTGGGAGTCCTTGTCAAGTTTGGAGTAGGCGTCGCTCTTGGCCTTCTCGGCTGCGGTGGTTGCGGACTCCTTGGCCTTGCCAACGTCGATTGAGCCATCCTTCCTAGTAACTTGGTCGCTGTGGGGGAGGTTCTCGGCGTAAGGGATGTCGTTGTTGCGCAGGACATCGCGAACAAAGTTGTACAGATCCGCGAGGAGGCCACGAAACTCACTCGAGGTGACGATGAGCCGCGACAACACCACCAGATTGGAGTAGGCGCGCTGCAGGTTCTTCTCGCTGCTCTGCTTCTCGGCCGAGTAATTGACCCCGTCGGCCTCAAGATTGCGCGCCGCCAGCTTGGCGTGGTGAATCAGCTTCTGAATCTCATTGTCGGCATTCTTCTCGCTGACCAACTGTTTGACGGAGTCCAAGGCCTGGTCGGTTTTGGTTGAAACTCGATGGCCCGTAGCCGACAGTTCCACCCCGGAACGGAGCGGCTGAGAGTCCTTCAGAGAGTCGATAGCTTCGGTAATCTGCCCCGTCGTGGGCATCTTGCCTTCCGCCAAAGCCTTGGCCGCCTCCTGGACGTTGTCTTTGGCCGCGGCGATCTCGTCAACGCGGATGGCCTTCTTGTTATGGTCCTCGGGGGAAAGGTATTCAAATTTTTGGCGGCTTTCTGACATTTTGAAATAACCTGATGGGTTCCATAACCCCTTGGGGTTTATATCTCCAAATCTAAAACCCAACGTCACCGATGCCTCGCAAGTTCGCTCAAGTTGACGTACATGTCTAACCGTGAGCCAATCTTTAGCCGCATCCTAGTGATTTTTTTAGACTTCGCCATACTCGTTCGATGGGTCCGGTTTGGAATCCGATTCGTTTGTGATGTCATAATCAGGGTTACACTTCTATTTTTAGTTACTCAACTGTAGGTAAAAGCGCCATGATGCGGTTAACTCCTTCCACAGAGCTACCTCAATATGACGTAGATTATGAAATGCTGAAACATTTCATGGCGGGCTGATTTATACCAACCCTTTCTGAGCCCTCCTAAACAGTTGATACTTTGGTGAACCTACGCCTAATAAATTATATAAAATCTAGTTTAATTATAGAATAAAATATTTAAAAAGCTTACCGACAACATACAGTAACCTTTTTCGCTTCTAAGTGGAACCTTTCATGACATCTAATCACAACGGCTTAAACTGGTCAACCAAAGCTGATCCACTTTAGCATATTAATATAATTTAACCCTTGACCGATGAAGGTTAATCGAAACCGATCAACCGGCCCCCGTTTTAGAAGTTCGTAAAATTAAATTGGCAAGGTTTTATGGAACGTTAAACTGAAATCCCTCATATTAACCGAAAGGTCTCCAATTTCGTCCCCATCATCGAATCCGCTTGGATCGACGGAATTTTAATCTGTGGGAACGTTCATTCCCATTTTGGTAGAGTCGCTACCCAACTTGAAATTTATCCCAAGTTAGATCAATCCTGTTAAGTGTATTCTAAACCAGATAAGGAAGATGTTGTAATTATATAATAACGATATATATAATTATAGATGTAAACTTAATTTGGAAACCAATTTATCCTGACTAAAAGTTATGGACCCTCCCGTTTGAGTTTATTTTAAAGGTCGGCTCAAACCGTATATAATTATAAACCTTCAGACGTGCCATCTCAGAACATGCACTCTCGAATAAGAAAGTAAATTTTTCACTTCCTAGTCAAAGTTCTCAATCTAACTATATTAATAACCTCAATGGGTCTAGGTATTCATTGTAACCTCAAAAAACTAGGAACCGGTTCCTTTAAAGCTTTGCAGGCTTATAATAGGTACCCGATGTAAGGGTTTCCACTTAATTCGGTAACAGTATGTTAAAGAGAACTAAAGTTAAAAAAACTTCTTTTACACTACTGATATGACCAACCCTGCTTTAAACACATATTCCGAGGGTAGCTGAGGAAAGCTTAGATCCATACCATCCCGATATCAACCAAATCTAAACTCAACTTGTACCCAACCCCTGCCTGTATCATAGATTGGAATCAAGATATCAATTAATTGACTAAAGCCCACATCATCCATCCAAGCTAAACATATCAATGTAAAAGGGGCCGGTAAGCCCATGATGAGTTGGAAGCACAAAATCTTAATAAGCATAGTGAAATCCAAACTTCAACCCCTTGCCAAGCTAAACTAATGGGACCTCGAATGAATGTAAAGCTTTAAATGGAATAAAGTTGCCCCCAATATTGAAGTAAAATAAAATTTTACCCCTAATCAACTGACCCTTAGCTCACCTCAGTTATAAAACTACCAGTTATAGCCTGCATTATCAAGTAATTTAGTATCGGAGTAGGTTCTATTAAAATCAACCTCCTCAATTAGTGGGAAGAGTTTGGATATATACCTGGTATCATGATAAATCAGGCTCAAGATAAATGTAACCTACATATCTAATAAGGTCATATGATAAGTTTGGATCTATAAGGGAGGTGAGGTATGAAGTCAATTAAACCCTCCCCATCTCTAAGCATATTCAATTTGATCAGGTATAAAAAATGAGGATTGTCTATTAAGTTTGGTGTAACACTTACCAGATATAAGATATGGAGGTTTAAAATACCAATCGATTTTAAATCTGCAAAATTTAAAATATTAACCATTCAATATTACATCACTTTGTGTTAATTGATATCAAAACTTCATCAGCTTGATAACAGCTTATTAGTTATTACTAAAACTATACAACTATCTGTGTGCAGAGCTATTTGTACCTGCCAGTCAATATTAGAACCCATAAGTTATTACCGGATATAAAATTTAATTCTGGATTATCAATAAACTTCAGTTAGCCTTTATCAAATAAACGCCAGATTAATCCAGACTGATAATTTGTTAAATAAACATGGTAGTGCTAGCAGGTAGCTAACAAATACCATAATACTTATACTAACCTATAATTTGATAGCTTCACTTAAGATATCTAACATCTAGTTTATAATTGTATTAAGTTAAAGTTTAATAATTTAGGTTCTGCAAAACTTTTTAGATTAACAGGTTAGAGATTTAATAATATATTTGGTAAATATTATTATCAATCAAAAATAATATTTTAATCAACATTAAACTAATTCTATAGATCTTTAATCACTTAGGTTAAGATGAAATTTTGATTTCTGATAATTTACCCTTAACTTGTGGGCCCCGCTAGTACTAAAAAAAGCTTGAATGAGTCGAGTTGAAGATGAGTGGATCAAAATTGGACCTCTGGTTGTGTCAAATGCATAGCTTACCTATCTGGATATCTTATTAGGAGTACACTCGCCAAAGAATTTGTTAAATGCTTTTTCTGACATGATATGACTTTTGGCTGTGGATTTGTTCAAAATCCGGGCGATGAAATGACGTCAGTGTGACGAGCATGAAATATTGCCGTTGCCATCGTTAATTCTAGTATGTAATCGAACCAATCAAATCAAAGAAATAACCCTCAACCTCATACCCAAAACCAATGAGCCTATAATCAGCCAATATACCAACCCACTCGGTCAAAGTGACATGCCGTTGTGATTAAAATGCCTATATACCATTTTTACATCGTATCATTCTATTTAACTTTTGGTAATCTAAAAATAAAAACTGGCCTAGGTTGGATCTCAAAAATCATAAAATATTTGTACCAAGGTTGGTTACTTTTGGTCCATATGTTTATTAGGAGTTATATAACAAACTTAATTATACGTATTTACAATAGTATTACCTATAAGATGCTTTCTTAAATCACCTTCACCTAAATACTAACTGATTCCAACTAGTTTAAATAAATTTCGAAACCATCTATCAGCCATCTGGTTGCTTTCGTTCACAGTTTCATTTAGGCCCTCAACCAACCACTTAAATAATCCAACTATCCCATACATCTGCTTTTAAAGTTAAACGACTAAGCTTAATGAAGATATCGAACATTACAGTAAATGAAAGGGTACATAAAATTTCAGGTGATACCCAGTCAAGACAACTACATGCTCCTTAGATTTTATATAAGGAAAAGTTATAATTTTTTGCACCTTAACTGGTGCAACACCTATGGTAAACTAAATGTCAAGCTAGACGCCAACATACTTTATGCCCGGATATACGAAATCCTTTAATGGATCAAATTTAAGATTTTTAGAACTTGTCACTCAAAAATCGAACAAACCAAGAGGTTAAAACTTCAACAAGTTTTAAAGAAATCAAGATCTGATATGAGGATAATAATAAAGCGTATAGATTAAATGTGTAGATTGTTTATTAAATAATGCCACTTGGTGCTTGACTAAACAATCACCAGTTGCATCAGGGAAGCCGGCGCTCGATCCAATCTACGGCGATGGCGTCGCCCTCCGGAGCGGGAACCGTGCCTTGTTTAATTGCGAGGCAGCATCAGCAAAGAAAGAAGCCTTCTGAGCGGCGACGATAAAGCCGAGGATGATTATATGAAACATTTTAAGTAACACACCTGATTATTTTATTTAATAAGATACTTTTATACTGCGTCAACTCGTTGTTTAAGGCCGGATATAGTTAAGCTATCCTCCTAATTAAATCAAATAGCTAAAAAACTTTTCTCCTAAGAGTCCTTAATTTCAATTTACTTTACTAATAAATCAAGTTAGAACCAGTATTCGTTACAAAGTTATTAACTATAACTCAACTAGCGGAGTTACCCGTGCTTCGCTACGGTATCTATAGAATTTCAGATATTCAAATTTAACTTAGATTTAATACTATAAATAAACGATAACCACTCAGTCAAATTTTATTGCTCAATCGAATCAACCAAAAACCACCAACCACTCAGCTAAACTTAACTGAACTTATCAAATCAACCAATAACTAATCACCCCTCAAAATAAACTGTGTCCTATTGATTCGACCAAAAGCCATCAACCACTCAGCCAAACAAAATAAACCTATCGAGTCAATAAAATAAATTTATACTGCTACCCGAAACATCTCTTTATACTTAAAATCATTGTGTACATGACATGTCTTCCAAACTACTAGATCATCTTCTACTTAACTTGCCAAAATTACTTTATTAATTAGGGGAACCAAAATGAGCAGGTTTTTTTAAGATTATATAAAACTAACATCAAGATTCCTGTGCTTTGCTATGGTGTTTAAACTTTATCAGATAATCCATATTGATAAACCACCAAACCGCTTAGCTAAAACCATTGAATATACCAAATCAACCAATTTCCATCCGCTTCGTATTCGTAAAACAGACCTAAACTTATCGAAACAACCAAAGTCACCAACCACTTACCAAAACCAATTAACTTATCGAATCAACCAATCACTAACTGCTTTATTAAAACTGTTAAGCTTATTAATCAACCCAAAATCACCAACCGCTCGCCAAAACCATTTAAACTAACGAAGCAACCGAATATTAACCTTATCAGCCGTAACAATATACCGATTTCCAATAAAAACATATAGAATTTTCACTTCTTATATATAAAACTTTTTATTTATTATGAAAATTAAAAATCCTGCTTGGAGGTGCACACAGACCTCCTGCCGTTCACCTATATCCAAATTTTCAAAGCTCTACATGCTGTAGTTTTGGCTGGGCATCGCATCGCGCGCACACACACTTGCTTTTATTAACCGACTTTGAAAAAGGAGAAGGTTCTCAATTTGACCTGTATGTTTTTTAGATGTTTGTTCGCGCATAACTCTGAAAATACTGGACCGATTTGGATTATCATCTTCTCCAAAAATCGAGGATGCTCCAACTTAGGCCCCATTTTACTTTTGTAAGTATTGGGAAAGTATCTGCTCATTAATTTTGTAAATATATCAAAATGGGCTCGGAAGCGATGGATACTTGTGGGACTAATCTAACTTAGGATAAACTTTTTCTGGCATCGGTGAAGCGATAGCTTTGAAACACTTTATGTCCTATGGCTGGGGGGTATATTCAAAATTCAGTCAGTATGTGCTCATAGCGGGATAAGTGTCTGAAATAGAGCTTGTAAGATTTAATTACAGACAGACAGAATTGACAGTGAGTTTAAGAAAAGTGTATAAAAAGTGATTACGCCAGGATTCGAACAACTGACCTTTTATAGAGTTGAAGTTTAGAGCCAAAAGCTGAGCCGATTATGCTAGAGGAGGTATTTTTAAAATCAATTGGACTTTTGATTCAAAGTTTTGATTTAGATAAACTTGTTAAATACCCAAATGACCACTAACCACTTAACAAAACCATTTAAAATATCAAATCAGCTGAATATCAAACTGCTCAGCTGTAACAATATAGCGAATACCATCGAAGTATATATAATTTTCACTTGTTACATATAAAACTTTTTATTTTACTATTAAAATAATATTTTTTAAAATTCATAAACCTTCTCAGGCATGCACACAACAACTCGCCAAAGTTTCATCACAATTGGATGAATGGTATAGGAATGCATTCGGGACATACATACAGATATTCATTTTTATATATATAGATGAGCTCCTTAAATTTAAAATGATTAAGGGGTTATGTCAGTATAAGCTCTTGGTCAAAGTTAAGCAGTAACCCATACAGTATAAAACCTTACCAAGTTAAGGCTATATATTTTAAGAAAAAAGAACCTCCTTTAAAATAGGTACTAAAAGTATGAAATAATCAAAAATTATGAATATTCATTAAAACCTTTTTGAGGTTGGCGCATCTTCCAACCTGACATAGAATTTTGCTCACAAATAAAAATTAAAGCTTGCATTGGATTGGGTCCAATTGTAAACTATAAGCAACTTAGAATATACAGTGCTGAGTATATATTATAAATAGCTATTATAAGTCAGTTTAAATCATGGTGGTGCCTTAAAAAGGGTTTTATTGGGTATTCATAATTTCTCATATAACTAATACTTTTTAGAGCCCTTTTTTAAAAGAGGTTCTTTTTTTCCAAAAAAAATTTAAGGCAGTTCCTTTTTTCTAAAAAATTAAAGCCAGTTTTTTTCAAGAAGATTTTAGTACACTTCTTAAAGGTAGTCCTTTTTCCCTATTTTTTAAAACTTACTATCTTTATATAATTTTTTAAACATCACTATTTCTATATAAAAATAAAAATTATTGTATATTAGCCGATTTACCCGTGCTTCGTTACGGTATCTATAAAATTAGATTTTCAATTTATTAATTTAGATTTTATATTATAGACAAACAAAACTACTCAGCCAAATCCAATTGCTCAATCGAATCAACCAAAAACCACCAACCACTAGGCAAACCTAACTGAAATTATCAAACAACCTATAACTAATCACCCCTCAAAACTAAACTGTGTCCTATCGATTCAAAAGTCATCAACCTCTCAGCCAAACAAAAAAACCTATCGAGTCAATCAAATAACACCAACCTGCTACCCGAAACATCTCTTTATACTTAAAATCATTGTGTGTGACATATCTTTTTTTTAGTACTAGATGGTTGTGTGACATATCTTCCAAACTACTAAATCAACTTTACTTAACTTGCCAAAAGTATTTTATTAATTAGGTGAACCAAATTAGGCTGGTTTTTAAAATTTATAAACCTAACATCCAGATACCCATGCTTCGCTACAGTATTTAAAGTTTATCAGATGATAAGCTCACATTGTAGCCTATAAGCTGTGCCAGCACTACTCTCGAGCCACTCAGACTAACAGCTCCTCTGTTGCTCTCGTGGCTGGTGAGTTGATTATCCTAACTACTTAATCTACTTAAATTCTAATACTGATTTTTGTTGAGTTTCAGGTGAGCAATTTGGTGAATTATTAGATAATTTTTTCCAATTCTCACCCACTCACCCAAATAAATTAAACTTATCAGACTTGATTAGCTTTAGATGAGCAAATTGGTGAATTAGATAATATTCGCCAATTCTCACCAACTCACCCAAATAGATTGAACCTATCATACTCGATAGTTTCAGATTTGATCTTATTTGCCAATTCTCACCCACTCACCCAAATAGATTAAACTTATCAGACTCGATTAGCTTCAGGTGAGCAATTTGGTGAATTATTCAATGATATTTGTCAATCTTCACCCACTCGCCCAAATAGATTGAACCCATCAGGCTCGATAATTTCAGATTCGATAAGATTCGCCAATTCTCACCCACTCACCCAAATAGATTGACCCTATCAGACTCGAAGGTTTCAGATGTCAGTCAGTGAGTGAGTGAATGTGTTTAAGTAGATGTAAAAAATTATTCGAGCCGCTGCCTCCCCGAGTTCGATTCCGGTACTGGAACTTTGGGTAGGGGACATTATGACTGTGTTGGCGTTGCGCACCAATGCCCCGAACCGAGATAGTGAATAGCAAAGGCGGTCCATGGAGTTCCTGGCCTATCATACGCCGCGCGTGGAGGTTTTCCGGATTTTATCCTCCTTTCCCATTCATTCGATTTCCCTTAATCGGTGCGGTATCGTCCCCAGGTCAGCCCATCTCGAATAAAATAAAAATAAAAATTATTCGAGGTGGGTCGACCTTGGGGCAAATATACCACACCGAGCTATTTGCTAGCCAGTACAGGTTTCGAACTCGAAATCTGCACTAGAGTGGAAGTAGTTTTACCTGCCAGGCTAACCACCCTTATTATTGTATATATAGTACCTCAAAAAATATACTAAAAATAGCTAAGCTTGGCAAACTATTTATGAATAATGGGAACTATCTTAGGTTGTTTTTCATTTTGTTAATTATAAATAGAGAAATAAAAGTTATATTTTGAATGTATCAATGAAATCTTAAGTATAATGGTAATCTTTATATCATTTTGGGTGATTGGTTTGTTATAATTTAGTAAACTTAATAAGCTCAATTATTCATAATAGGCAGATGGTGATTTAATCAATTCATTATCCCATTGGTTTTGGTATGCAGTTAGTGGTGATTTGGTTAATTCAATAGGCTTACTGATTTCTGTATACAGTTGGAAATTGGTTGATGCAATTGGTTTAATTAGTTTTAGTTGCACAGTTGGTGGTTGTTAGTTGATTTGACAGATTCAATGGGTTTACTATGCAGTTTGGTGTTTACATCATTAAGTTGTAGGTTTAATTACTGTAAACCCACCAATGACCAATGACCAAAAATGACCTCATATAAAAAAGTTGATTCAAAGCTATCAATCCACCAATGCCAGAATTAAGTTTATCCATGATGAACCGGTCTCACAGTTGAAATCCATCACTTCTGGTCCATTTCAATATACATACTAAATTACTGATCAGATACTGATATAATCCTTACAAAAGTAAAATAGGGCCTAAGTTAGAGCATCCTATTTTTTGAAAAAGATCATCTAAAACAGTATAGTAGTTTCAAAGTTATGCATATAAACCATAGAAAACAATATACAGGTTAAATTGCAAACCTTCTCCCATTTTGATTTATTTGAGGTACACCAACCAGGGGATGGATAGTACTGAACACAAAACTCAAAATGACAAAACAAAACTACTAACCAGGTGGGAAGCAGAAACTGCTAACCCACCATGGCAGAGGGTGAGGAGGGGTCAGGGGGTTGGTTTTCAGAAAGACCCACCTTGATCAAGGGATGTTGGTTACAGTACCGGATCAGAGCAGAGAGCCAGGGCATTGGGGCATCCACATAGTGGGGGTTGAGGTCAGCGTAGTAGGAGTTTTCCTCTTCTGCATCAAGATAATGATGGGAAAGTGTTTCAACAAAAGCTGTGAGGAGAACTTCAGCTTCTTTGCGGGCTTCAGGAAGTTGGGTGAAAAGGGAGATACTGTGGTGGGTGATTTTGGCTAAGTGTTGAATGAAGCAAGCGTTGCAACATTCATAACAGCAACTTCAGCATCATCAAATAGTTTTGAGATGTCACTGCAGGGAGATTCAGGGAAGTTGGGGGGGAAGAAGAGGGTGAGCAGGCCATGCTGGAGCTGAGCCACTGACTGGGCCACCATGGTGCGTAGTTTTGGGCAATGAGGAGAGGCCACCGCAGCTAAGGCGAGCTGGTGATCACTTTGGAAGGGGGCTGTATTGGGCAGAGGAGTGAAATGGCGAGGAGTAGGGGTTTCATCAAAGTCAGGAAGGAAAAATTCTGCCTGACCATAATTGCCTTGGCAGAGAGGTTGACCTGTATGCTTACTAATGAGAACATTACCTGATTTGTCAGTTTCAGCCAATAGATCCCATGGATTTTGGTTCACTGGAATAGTGGCATTCAAATTTGGGTGGGTGGGATTGGGTGAATGGGCAGCTGCTTGGGTGCCAATGGTGGTCCAAGCATTGCTCTGATTGACTGGGGTCAATTTAGGTGGGAGAGTGAGGATGGAGGTTTTGGGGGGGCTGATTTTCCATGTGGGCCCACTGAACGAGATTGGAGGGTGGGAGGGGGCAGCAAAGCGCCCCATACTGAACCTCCAGAAAGAGGCTCAGAAGCCGCAGCAGCGGATTTGGCCTTAGGGCACGCTCTTTTTGCATGGTTGAGGCCAAAGCAGAGGGAACAAATCTGCCTACCATTATCAACCTGAGCCCAAAAGAAATGATCAGGCGCTGCAGCCACACTAGCACGGGGTGGGATTTGTTGGCTATGGTAGGGTGGTGTGTTATGATGGTGGCTGTTGCCTGAGGAGCAGCAAGGCGCTCTGCACCAGATGGAATGGCAAAGATGAGGTTGGGCTGAGTGCCATAAGACATGAGCTCCGCGACCAACTGGTCATACAAAACCTGGGGTGGAAGGTGGGATGGGAGATTTGCAAAGGATACCACCAGCGTGGTGTCTGAAGGGAGGCAAGTACGGGTTGCAGGAATAGGTTTTTTTTATAAATTAGAGGAGTTTGTGCTGCCTCTTCAGCATCCTCCTCAGATTGGAACCCAACGTCAAAGTAGCCCTTAAAAGGGCAGAAGTCTATAAAGCCAGCTGGTTCAAAGGCCGCAGTGGCTAGCTCAATAATTGCCTTATCAGCATATGGGAACAAACGCCATAGTCCACTCTGAGGCAATAGCGAATGGCAGAGTGAGGGAGGGCGAGAGGATGGGGGTGAGAAGGGTGGACGCGCGCCAGGTGGAGCGCTAAGTCCCGTGGAGGGACAAAACAGTTGAAAGCAGTGGGTGGGCTGTTTGAGCCCATCTGAATGCGCTTGCCCGCGGGGCAGAAAATGTTAGGTGGGGGTGCACTGCTGCCCCACACTGGGGTGGCAGGCGGCGGAGCCAAGGACATCAAAGAATAGGTTTGGGCAGATGGCTGTGGATAAATAAAACTTTAAATTTAAAATCGCTTAACCTTCTCCCATTTCAAAGTCAGTTAAAACTCAATTTAATCCACCTCAGTCAGAGTTTAACATGGACATGTTGTCGTTGTGATTTAAAAATAAATTTTAGGTCAACCCAAATATAAACTCTAATTCTTTTGCTTTAAAATCTTTATTTCTAGTCAGATTGGTTATTGATTAGTAAGTGATATCTAGAAAATTTTACCTTGTAGAATTTCTCTTAGCCCATACTTAAAACAGTTTTATTTTTTTTTAGTATAGATGGTCCCAACTTAAAACAGTTTTAGATATGGTATTTTTTGTATTACTAAAATTAAACCATTTTCTACTTGTAGACCTTTTATTATCTTTAAAAAAAGGTACTTCCATAAAGGCTCATGACTATCAATATTTTCTTATTAATATGTTATAAGTTATAAGGGAAGGTGTCCCAGTGGTAGGGCATAGAACTAATAACTATTGTCTTCCCAATTTGATCCTAGCAGATGACTTGAGTAGGGCTGATTATGACTGTGTTGGCATTGTACACAAATGCTTCAAACCAAGATATCAAATTGCATAAGTTCCATTGAGCACCTGGCTTTAAAATATATATAGAGAGGTTTCCAAAGGTTTCCATCATTTCCATTAATTTAACTGTCCCTTTCACCCCTTAAATCAGTACAGTATCATCCCAGGTTGTCCCACCTCATATAAGCAAAAATAATCATTACAGTTTATCAATATGAAATTATTATAAAGCTAATCTACTTAAAACTTATGTTGTTTAAAATTTTATATAACTAAGTGTGACCCAATAACACGCTTTGATAGATTGTGTAAGGCTATAATCTTATCTATATAGACTAAGAGCCCTCAGCAGTATCTGTCCTCAGGTTGGCCTGCCTCAAATAGATAAAGAGCTTGTTTGTATAAAATCAAATACCATTCAATAACCACCTGATCATCATAATCTTTTTAGCTATAGGATTCACAACTTTAAGATTTGTATATATTCTTCTTAGCTTATGATCTAACTAATACAACTATATTAAGATATCCATTTTCTTATATAAAACCTCATTGTTTGATTGGTAAACTTTCAAGGGAATACTGGGCTTCCTGTATGGACACCTCAGGATCAAAGATAGCTTACAAACTGCAAAGCACCACTACACCTGTAGTATTAGGGTGATTTAAATTAGAAAGGGGTAGGCAGGTATCGCATAATATTGGGAATGATCAGTAGTCTTATTTTTTATCATGAGAATTAAATTTCTTGGCATACGCTCATGTAACAATTGGTTTCATGATGATGATTTCCTTAATGTCAGAACCCAAAGAATTTCATCACTGCCTTGGTTACAGTCTAACTTACGTTTGACTATTTATATAAATCATTTTATTTTTTTGGTTTAATATTAAATTTTTTGTTTGGTTTCCATCTGGTCATCAACGCTGGGACTGACTAGGCTTCTACACCCAAACTACTTTGTAATTTAAATTTTGAGGTTTGCTGTATAATCCTGGGTGGCATCTTCCAAATCCTAGTTTAGAAAACTATATCCTGTAGATTCTCTGCCATGAAGCACTTAAAAGTAAATTTACATAATTACCTGTTTAAGTATCATTTAATTTTAATTTTAATTCATAAGCAATTAGGTTTAACTAATTTGGTTGTCAGAAAATTACAAGTCCAATATTGAAAAAAGAGCGTTTTGGATGTAAATAGTGATAATATTGGCCAAAAGACCCTGATCAATTTTTGGTGAAACCCCTTGAATTGGGGCAATAAAATTTTTCCACTCAGAGGCAAATAGGCATATGATTAGTAGCAGGGTTACGCCAAACCATTGGCAAAATCAGGGGAGCCATTTGGAGGTCACAACGCATCCTATAGCTAACTTAGTTCAAACTACACCATGGAGACTGGCCCCTTTTATAGGGTTGGAGGGGTCCCTAAAGGTTCAATACTTTCCCACCCAATGATTGAGCCAAAAATATAAAACCTTACCTCATGGATTTATCCTACCTGCAATTACCATCCATCAGCCATTCTGCCAAAGTGAGGTGAGTTTTAAGAGCTCCAGATAGGTTAAATCACCATATTTTCTAATTTGGACATTCCTAGCCTAATATGAACTTTGTGCCTTGACACAATTAAATAATAAGTACTGAGATATTGAGAGGGTTTTGCTTTTTGTCACCCCATTGGAACTTAATAAAACTATATAAAAATCCAACGTTTTACTATTATTAGTATTTTATTATTTTATATAAGAGGTTTACATATTCCCTCAAAAATTTATTTCAGCATTTGAGAATGACCTTTCTCCTGCAAAAATATTGTTGAAATTTAGGTAAAAATGCACCAGAGAGCATACAACAGCCTGAAAAAACAACAAGTGATGCTCACTACAGGGGGATTGTCCACCACAAAAAACCTATTAAAAATGAAAGTTGGTGGGGAAAGTGATCCTCTTAACCTCCCCACTTCATCTTAACCAAGGCTAGCTGCTTTAGAGAAACAACTAACCAGTGCTTTGTCACTCCTTAAAAGGCTTGAGAAGCACTCTTCTCAAGGCCCTCATGGGGCCTGCCCTATCATTCAAAATACTCCTCTCCAAGATAAGTTTACACCTGGTAAGATCAGTATTTTCTTCTTCCTATATGTTTATTAATCAGTGATGGAAGTAGCAACTGAACAGCAAAAACTCAGGTACATAATCCCCTTTGTGAGTCATATGGCTTGTTAAGTTTTCAGCTGATGGTGCAAGTTAAAATGACTTAACAATAAATTTAAGGATAAAAAACTCGCTTTTCAAATAAAACTCCTGCTCATAATCAAAAAGTAGACTCTTCAATAATCCTTGATAATAGCCAAGTAACTCTGGTACACTCACCGTCCTTAAGTCTACTGGCAACAACAATTACAAGACCTTATGTCTTTGTACAAAATTAGGAAATTATTCCTCTATAATTGGGACTACTTCTCTGGCAGGTAACTATGTACTTCTCTTCTGGAAGTATAAACACACACAACTATCTAATATAGATGTAAAGGCAATGGATACAAATATCAGACGGATGACAGATGGAAACAATAGTTAATAAACTAAGCAACAATAATTATTAATGATCAATATTTAAATGGTAAATGATGATATTTTATAAATTGGCCAGGTGCCATTATTATATACCTCTTGGGCATCTCCTGGCCGAATTCATCTATTAGATGAGTTCATTCATATTAAGCCAATCCTCTTCTGGTCATGGCAATAATTATGAAAAATCCCCAAGTTAATTCAGCCCATGAATTGACTAAAAATAACAATCATTTCAGCCTGATTGAAGGCAATTTTACTCTTATAATCAGGACAATTTTGGGTTGTTAACTCAACATCAAAATCTTCCCAATTAGAGCTACATCATAATTTGACAAATAGCAAAAAAATGGGGAATAAAATATATATGAACATAAAAGATGACATACCCCTAATCAGGATGTTGGCAGGCATCTCAATACCACTAAGTACGCCCTTATTTGGGACATCTATGTTTAAGTGCTTAATAAATTGAATTCATTAATTGAACCCAACTTCCACCTTAGTGCATTAAGATTAGTGCACTAATTTAGGAGGTGCAATTTAGTTAATGCTGTGAGACCACTTTGCACCCAAGTGGACCCATAATCAGCCATAATATGATTATATCATAGTTATTATTAGCTATGATAATTGGGACGATTTAAGTGCAATTGAGGTGGTTTTTGGAATGAATTTAGGTATGCAGATAAATTGGTAAATATCAAAGGATCCATCAATGAATTAATCTATTAGCATTGATGGTTTTTTCAAAGGGTTTATTTTTGAGTCAACTATCAAAATCTAACATTTCCTCCACTTGACTGGAATATAAACCCTGAGTTTCCCAATTCTCTCTTTATATCTTTAAACAGCACCACTTCAGCATATCAGAAATTTGTCACTTCTCTTATTCCCAAACAACATAGTTATTTTAAATAAATTGGACTAAACATTTTTTATGAATATGGTTTTAGATTGTTTTAAAGTCCTGGTTAAAGTATCTTATTATTTTTTCAACTTTAATGATGTCCATTTGGCCATGTTTTTTTTCAATCAGCTGCTAGATTGGGCTGAATTGGTGCACAAAGATGAAGTTTTAGTTTCTGAGTTGCCTCCCCTCTCAAAGCAGAGGAACAAATTTTTTTTATCTATTAAAATTTACAATTTTCTTATTACTTGGAATATAAAATCTTATTCTTTTTTTACTATGTATATAGATGATAGATAAAATTTTTGTTTTACTACTATTATATATATATTTTTTTTTATTATTATTATTTTTTCTCATAACTATTATTTTCTTATATTTATATATACTTAAATTTGAATTCTTTTCTTCTAATTGGCCCTCTTTCTAAACTTTCTTAGAACTTAGCATGGACTCAATTATAGAGATGTCCCAAATTTTTCTCCTTAATAGTGTAGGAAAAGTTTGAATTTCTCTTTATAACATCAAATGGGCTGACCAAATGCAATTTAACTTGTGTGTTTGGCCTGAACCATGGGTATTACAAAATAATACTTCATCCCCTCACAGC
>JAKSZP010012282.1:0-74010 GCA_022478985.1 Massospora cicadina
TTTGTTGCATTTCCTTGTTGTCTAATAATAAAATTTATATGGATTAATTTTTATACTAGCTGTAACTGGCCACATGTTAAAGTGTCTCAGTTTGGTTAAATGAAAAAGAATGAAAAATGAAAGCATACATTTATAACAGCGGAGTTACCCAGCATTGCTTGGGTTTATTTATGAGCTCACATTAACAGCCTAAAGGCTACGCCAGCACTACACTTGAGCCACTTTGACTAACAGCTTCGCTGTTGCTCTAATGGCTGGTGAGCTGCATCCTAATCTGCTTAATAAGATATAAAAACTACTTAAAATCTCTAACATTAATTTTATTTTAGTTTTTGGTGAGCAATTTGCAGAAATCTTTGTCAATATTCACCAATTCTCACCCGCTCACCCAGATAAATTGAACTACCCACACTCAACTTATTTCAGGTGAGTAAAGAGTGAGTTAAACGATCATATTCACTAATTCTCACCCACTCACCTAAATAGATTGAACTTATTAGACTCATAGGTTTCAAATGTCAGTTAGTATGTCAGTCTTTAGATGTGTTTTATCAAGTAAACTTACCTGGAGTCGTTCAGGTTTATTAATAAGCTCACAATGACATAGTCTATAGGCTGTGCCAGCGCTACTCTTGAGCCACTCAGACTAACAGCTATGATGTTGCCCATGTGGCTGGTGAGCTGGGTATTCTAAATCTACTTATTAATCTATAATAATTACTTAAAACTCAGACACTGATTTTTACTTAGTTTTGGGTGACAATTGGTGTATTATCTGGTAATATTAAATATCACCCACTTGCCCAAATAGATTGAACTTATCAAACTTGATTATTTTCAGTTGAGCAATTTGGTGAATCATGGGATAGTAATTTCAAATTCTCACCCACTTGCCCAAATAGATTTAACCTATCAGGCTTGATAGTTTCAGATTAAATAAGATTCACAATTCTCACCCACTTACCCTAATAAATTAAACCTATCATATTCAAAGGTTTCATATGATAGTCAGTAAGTATGTCAGTACATCAGTGAATGTGTTTAATTAAGAAGATAAGTTTTATATAACTAATTGGGTAAAAAACTTTAATAAATCAAACTATGTTAAATAATTTGGCAAGCTCGTCAGTGGAGCTTAAATTGTAAAGATTTTATTTTATCAAATTAAGGTTAAGTTTTTTGTAACTAATTAGGTAAAAAGCTTTAATAAATCAAACTACTCAATACCTTATACCAAGCTCATCAGTGGAGCTTACATTATGATTATTTGATTGGGTAAAATATTTAGTTATGTTTTATATAACTAATTGGATAAAAAGCTTTGTAAATTAAACTACAGTACTTTATGGCAAGCTCATCAGCGGAGCTTGAATTGTAGAGATGATTTAATTGGTTAAAAGTCATGGTTAAGTTTTATATAACTAATTAAGTAAAATTCATGGTTAAGTTTTACATTAAATAGATATTAGTTTTAGTGAGAAATTTGGTGTCTCTTTCATTATATTCACCAATATTATTCACTCACCTGGATAGATTAAACTTATCATACTAAATTAGATTAGTTTCAGGAGAGCAATTTAGTGAATTATTCAATATATTCGCCAATTCTCACCCACTTGCATATATTAGATTGAACCTATTAGGCTCAAAGCTTTCAGTTGTCAGTCAGTCAGTATTTCAGTCAGTCAGTGAAGGTATTTTTAAGTAAATATTTTTTAATAATAAAAGGCAAATGTAATCAGTTTATCAATCTGCCCTTTTTGAGCCCCTCTCTAGGCGCACCTCCTTACACTCCTTTATTCTGAGGTGCCTTGTAGAAAGTGGATAATTTTGTAAATAATAGCATACTCATGAACGAAGCCAGGTTTTTACTTGGCTCGTTGGGTTCCAAACATTGTAGCTCAACCATATAATAAGTGGTGAAGTTGGTTGCTCAAAATCTCCTAACCTTGATCTACTTTACCACTAACTAAAACCTTTTCCCTCTTAAAAGTGCTCCTTAATTATTGTCTGCACAATAAACTTGTTAACATCATACACCAGGTCTTATCAGATTATGTGGCACAACTCACATTCATTTGGTCTCCTCACTTATCTGTAAGCGGCCAGAGTTTAAAGCTCCCCCTAGTTTGCTCACGTTATGAAACAGCCAGATATTTAAAAGTTACAAAGGGTG
Organism: Massospora cicadina; assembly: GCA_022478985.1. NCBI lineage: Eukaryota > Fungi > Entomophthoromycota > Entomophthoromycetes > Entomophthorales > Entomophthoraceae > Massospora > Massospora cicadina. The sequence goes on from JAKSZP010012282.1 coordinate 2,177, forward strand.
AAACCAATGGTAATAGTGGTGATTTTTAAGAGAGATGAACCCCGCGATCTTGACTATTGCTACAATTGCTTATACTAAAAGCAAAAAGTATAAAAGAGTAAAAAAATGGATTTAAATACTCACAACACAGAACTAAGATACCACACTGAGGCCTAATCTACCCCTCATAGAGGCCATATGAAGCCATTATAGTTCACCTGAACTAATATCACTTTGATGAGATTCCCTCATCCCGCAATATTTCAAAAGTTTTTTGAGGATGGTTGAAATTCCTATATATCTGCGAAACCCAGCTAAAAATTCTTATTTCATCTGAATTATTCATCAGGTGGAAGAGAAATGTCACATGGATCCAGTTTATGAGGTTCTTAAACGTAAAGAACTCATCAGAGCTTGGTGATAATGAATCTTCACCTTTGTCTTGTGCTTGTGCAGCAGATATGGCCACTCATTTTGTCAATAGATACACCAAGCACTACAACATTCCCAGGTTTAAAAGACTAATTCAACCATTTTCTTCCTTATTGAGGTAAATAAATTTGATTGGGCTTACATTTTTGTTTACATTAATATGTTATTGGGACAATGTAGGATAACAATAACTGCCTTGGAAAATACTGGTACCACAAGAGATTAAATTAACCTTAAGGTGGTGTAAACTTTGGATATTTCGGTCACCTCAAGTTCATCAGTCTTGAGGCATCTCAGGTCCCTATGCTCACACTCCTTCTTAAAAAACCTTGCATTTTGTGGCTCATATACGAGCTTATATCCCACTTTTGGGAAATCTCAGAGTAGCTACACCCAGTAATTATGAGGGGTAGGGTGGTGGCGCCGCCAGTTAGTTAGTTAGTACATAATTGGAGCGTTATATGTTGGCTTTTACCTCCAATTCTCACTTGGGTAAATTTCTTCTTCTTTCCAATTGACAACAGGCAAAACAGTTGCGTCACTATGGAATAGTCTTACAATTATTCTGCCAGAGCTTCCCATTTTGCCTCTTATTTTTGCGCCATTCAAATCAATCTTTTTTAAAACGCGGTGCTAACTACCAAGCTACTAAAATTGTGACCTGAGTTTTCAGTTAATTTCATATCTGATTGAACTCAACTGCTCCCTTTAATTCCTACATTGCTGAGGAAGACCTGGCGCTGAAGACCTGTACTAAAATATGGTAAATAAGGGGTAGATGGGCAAAAAAACATTTTCTGTATTTTGTCAGTATTATTTGTACAAGAGTTGAATGGTTTCTGAGACCATGCGTGGTTATAGAACACTTGATTAATGTAATGGTTCCTGATCCATACCCATTAACCCTGGAAGCGGCATGAGCCCAGGCGTGTCTAAATATAAAGTTTTTTTAAAACTTAACTCGATGAACGTTTTCCATCAAACATGGAGCAGATATGGCAAGAGTGGATGACAGCAATCTGCACCCAGTATCAAATATACCAGTTTGTCATTATGTTATTTAAGTTAAATAACTATTTGCTGTGTACCAGCACCAAATTAATAATACTTTGGGGGATTTCAGGCTCTTCTGTGCAATTTTCTACGTGGATTACATTCTGATCCACTCCTCAATCCAGATAAGCGTTCTATGGATTTGGTGGTTGTGACGGCAGCACAGCAAAAAGCTGGGCTATTTTTTAAAGTTTCTAAATGCGAGTTCTATAAGAATGAAGTTCAGTTTCTAAATAAGTTGATCCTATAGTATGGCCATGCCATTGCGCTTTCTAAATTGTAAGATATCTGCTCCTGGACTAAGCTGGTAACGCAAAAGCAACTGTGGAGTTCCTGGGATATAACACTTTCCTTTAGAAAGTCTCACACGCCATTTCAGAGTTGGCCGCGCTCCTTCATCCCCTTACAGGTAAGAAGGCCCTATTTCTTTGCACTCTCAAATGCCAACATAAATTTTAAGCAGTAAAGAAAGCTTAACCACCAACTCATTGTTGTATCAAGTGGATGAGTATAAGTCTCTTATTGTGGCTTTAAATGCCTCTGGCACTGCAGTTGAGCTGTCCTTCTTCAGGAACCTGAGGGGAGGGATCATCTGGTAGCTTACTTTTCTAAGAAGTCTAGAGACAGAGTGCTTAGGCCATCTATGATAAAGTGTTAGTGGCGGTTATTTGGTTCTTAATGCACTGGCGTTACCTGTTACAGGGGACAAGCATACAGTGGTGGTGAACACTTACCACAGGTCACTTACTTACTATCGCACAATGCAGAAGATAGTAACAAGAAAACCAGGATTCATTGTCACCTTTTAAGCTTCAACTTCAAGTAAGAGTTTGTAAATGAAATCTCCCTTTTTTGCCAGATAATTTGAGCTGAAATCCCTTAATGGGGCCCACTTTGGATAAAGACTCTGATATTTCTCACAGTAGTTTCACTGAGAAAGTCATAACTCTGCTACCTCCAGACATTACAGCGGTTACGTCCCCCACACAGAACCTGAGCCTAAATCCAAGCCCATATCCAAATCCAAATCTCGTGGATACTAACCCTTAATATACCTGATAATCCTGTTGAGCCTATGAGTGAAATTACTTAAGCCAAACTAGTCCTGGTCTCCCTTGTCAATAAAGGTTAACACTAGGATGCAGTTACCCTGAAACTTCTTCCAAGACAGGAAGTTAAGTTAGTTATTTAAACCAGTACTGATATCCCCTTTCAGCGTGGTTCTCTCCTGGATGATGTTTTGGCATCCCAGTTGCTAGATACTGAAGGTCTATATCTTCATACAAAGATTAATGATGGTAAAGCCCCTTTTGATTGATAGTTTTTAAATAAATAGGGGATTATTTTTCACAACAAAGAATGTGTTACTTCTTCCCTGCTTTCTCATGTTATTTGGAATATCATTATCCACCAGCTTGGACCACCCTGGGGCGAAGAAAAGTATCTAATTTAACAAAAGTGGGCAGTAATTGGAATTGATAAAAAAAGAGGTACCGCCTGTAATAAGCAATGTTTGACTTGCGCGCATTCCAAATCTGATAGGAAAAGACGGAATGGCTTTCTCCAACCACTCCAACAAGCGGCATGATCATGGTCATTGATTTTAGTGGATTCCGTTGTAAGTTTACCAGTGCCCTGTGGGTATGACAAGGTTGTTATGGTTGTAGGCCGCATTATGAAATATTTTATCTTCTTCTTTATATGAAAACAATACGGCTGTCAACATGGCAAGTTTGATGTGGGCATATTTTTACCCTCTTTAGGTTCCCCAGAAAACAGTCAGCGATAGGAACCTCAGTTTACCTCTCAATTTTAGGAGGCATTGTGAAAAATGCTAAAATTTAAGCAATGCTGATCTTCAGCTAATCACCCTAAAACAGATGGCCAAAATAGAAAGCACTAATTAATCCCTCAAGAATTATCTGCAATGCTATGCTACCGGTCTCAGGACACATGGGCAGCCAACTTGGTTTATCCCAATTCTCATAAAATAACTCCCTCCATTCCTCAACGGGGGTTTCCAACATGTATGCTAGCCTGGGTTATAGACCTACTTTTACTATTGGCCCCAAACACGCAGCAACATCACATAAATTGGATAGCATTGTCACAAATATCTGGAAGGTACATTAACAGGTAAAGAACCAGTTGACTTATCAACAAAGGATGCCAAACGATTTGTGGACAAAAAAACAGTGAGAGACTTATAACTAATAGGAGCGCAACTTGGTGATTTTGAACCTAAAGAATCTTCTCCTTAAGAATTATACCAGAAATTGGTATGTAAGCGAGCAGGATCATTTACTATCACTAAGGTTTAACAATAAAGCTTTTAAAACTAAGCTGCCTCTCGCGCTAGAAGATCCAGGACTCCTTCCATGCTTCCTCACTACCCCCTTTAGGTAAAAACCGGTTGAGGTATACCCCACCATGTTGGAAGGGATCCTCTGAAAATTCAAAAGTAAAATGATTCTAGACACACGGTAGGTTAAATGAGGAGTGCATTACCTGGTGTTATGGATGGGATACCCTGGTTCTAAAAGCAGCTGGGTCAGCTCCAAGGATTGAACTAACTGTCTTGAGCTGCTGGTTGAATTACACAAGGAAAACCTAAACTCCTCTATACCAGATTATCTAATACTGCTAATCTGGCCACTATCAAATCACCAATCCTCTCAAAAACTATGCCCTGGCTAAGGCCCCAGAAGGAGATGTGACCCTGCCTGTTAAGGAAAAAGTATTAGACCCCAGGTGACGTATTAAGCTGGACATGGTTCTTCATCACTTCAGGACAAAGAAGGGTTCCAATCCCAAGGTGCCTTACTTACCCAGTTAGCTGAATTAGGGAATACCCTAGATGAGAAATGGGTAGCAGCAGCAACCCCCTGTCTAGTCTCCACCAACCTAAAGTTCCCTCCCAGGGACAGAGTTACAATTATACATAAAACTCTAGAGTAATTAGTGCATAAGAATTAACAAATCTGCCACAAATTTAGAAGTTTTTGTAATGGTAAAGTTACTTAGGCAAAAATTTTCCTGAAGCACAAGGTGCCAAGAGGAGATTAAGTGGTTAGATCGAATCTGACACCTTGGATAAAACAGGAGAAAACTTTTACAATTTTTTTTCTTAGAGCCAAAAATAAAGGGAAATGGTGCTTAATATGGGGCAATAGCATCAACGAGTTATAATTTAGTAAAATAATGAAATTAATTCCAATTTCCTTGGTTAATCAATTAAAAAAATAAAAAAGCTTACTAATAGCTTAGGCATAATCCTAGGAGCTTAAATTTCATGAGCTCATGGTCCCTTTTATAAAAAACAATTACCTTCACCAAGAAGGCTGTTGGGTTTTTTTACCAAGTTTCCTTGTTTTTCAACTAAAAAGTACATAAAATAAAAACTTTATTTGTATTTATTTTGCATTAAATTGAAACATTAAAAAAGAACCAGTTTCTAAATCTGTTCTTTTCAAGCTCCTTCATAGACAAACCTTCTCGCACTTTCTTAAGGACAGCAGTGCCTTATGAGCAGAGGATATCTTGTGGGTTCTAGAATACCCACTAAGGAAGCCATAATTTTCCTTGGAATGTTGGTTTTGTAACAAATATTAAGACTTGACCATTAGAAAATCTTGTATGATTGTCTAAAGAATATTCTTTGAGGCCTCAAGTCACTATTGAACCAAAAATTACCTTTTTGTGAAAAATCCTATATTAACAACTTAATTTGAAAAATTCAAACATTATGCATTAAGTTCTTTTTTTTTACTAATTAAGGAAAAAATCAGAGTATTTGTTCTAGTAATGAACTATCCACATATATATGTCCGTTATATTATACCAGAGTAATGTAGTAATGACCATCTAGTACTAAAAAAAGTAATGTAGTAATGAAGCCTTGTAGCATTTAAGGTTGTGTCTTTCCCCATAACCCTGATACCCAGCACTTTCTTTAGGATTTTTTGGAGTTCCTCCTGCAAAAAACTTCTCATAATAAAAATATTCTCTATAATACTCTAGATTTATTGAATTGAAAAACAGTCATTTTATGCACCAAGTTTTCCTTAGTTTAGATTAGCAAAAAGCAAAATACTAAAATAATAATTATGCATATATTTATACTTTAATTTTTTTTGAATTATTTTTCTTAGTGTGGGAAACCAGCTTAATTATGCTCACTGGTGCTTCCGCCAGCTGGTTTCCACAAATATATTTAATAAAATAGGGATTTAAATAAAAACGCTAGTAAAAATTGGATTTTTAAGTTTTTTTATTAAGTGCACAATATAGGGAAAAACAATAACCCTTGACCTCCAACTATCTAGTATTTGAAGTAATTCTGAGGATTGAGGGGGAATTTGGGAATATGTTCAGAATAACGTACATGAGTCCAAATTAGGAAATATGCAGGAATAACGTATCATAGCTTGGGAACTTGCTTCAAAGCAGTGGAACAAAGGAAGAGGAGTTCTGATTGGCCCAAATATACCCATGAGGTAACATATTTATAAATTTAAGCCAATCACCACCCAAGAAATTTATTGCACCTTGGGGACCTCTGCTGTTACAATTCTGATATGACTGGACAATAAGCCCTAAGTTGTTATGGTGGAATGAATGGAATCCACAGAGTTTGATATGAGTTATGGTAATTTGAGCGCCTCAAAATGAGGCAATATTGGGTTGTTAGGGAAATAACCTCGAATTAGGTGATTGGGAAAATAACAAATGAAGAATTGGAGGAACCAATGAGATACAGCAAAGTGGATTACTAAGCCATAAAAGCAGTATCATCCAAAGTTGTTACAATACAAGAGAGAGGGGAAAATCAAGAAAGGAAGGTTGTTAGTAGTTGAGAGCAGGGAAACACGAGGATCAGCTGTTAATTATAGTTATTAAAGAATTATAGTGACAGCAAGTTCTCTATATTATTAATAAAGTTTATTACTGTTGTTTCAAGTGCAACTATCCTCATATCATTGGTCCTATTGCTCAGTGAGTCAAACCCTGCGCAATATTGATTAATGCGTATCTCAACAAAAATGCCAATTTTATAACAGTGGTGCTCACTACAGGGGGCCAATTGATCAATCACATAGACTGATAAGAGTTCCTCAATTGCTAGTCATGTCATATCCATCTTGCTTTATTAAGGAATCATCTCAACACATTGCAACTGTTGATTATGCAGAACTTAAGCTTGCTCTGAACGATGTGCTTTAATGGAAAAAGAGTTTCTGCAGGAATGTTGTATTGACAAGCTGCCTCTTTTTGACCGCAATGGAAACATCTATGGGTTCTTTAACGATTTGAGTTTGAAGTAGAAGGAGATTCTGATCACTGTAAAGCCAAATTACTAATGTACACTTTGGATGTTGGAAGCGCCGACCAAGTTACTTGCTATCTTCCCAACAGTTCCATTACCTATCAAAAGGTGAAGGATATTGTGCTGTGGTTGTTTGGAGGAACTTCAAAAATTGGCGCAACGGAATACTGAGTTTTTAACCATTGGGTTTTAACATAACGAGACTCTCACAGCGTTTGCTGATCAATTCTCAGCAGAAGCCCATGTGTTAATTGGGGCGGGAGTTTTAACTGAATGTGACAAAAGTATAGCTTTGACCTCTTCTGTGAAACCATACCAAGAGCTTTTTAATGCTTTGGCTCCATATTTAGAAGTTGACGTACCTTTGCTTAAACTTGTTCAAATTCTACGCCAGTTATCCGCTACCTTCCCTCCACCCAGTATAGAGTGGAACCCTATCGCCTCCACTGCTTGCCTTGTTTATTTAAAGGAACCATCCCTCCCTGTTCAGCAACTGGTTGGCATTCCTTGGCCTTATTATAATCACAAGCCTTGCTTTCAACAAGGTTGTCAACAGCAGTTCTCCTACCAGAATGGGCCTGGTTACACTTTTCAAGACCAGTCCACCTTTTTGGGTGGCCCATTTTACAACAATCAAGGATGCTGGTCTCATAGGGTTAATTGCTTTTTGTGCGGTCGCCCTGGGCACCTGGCTAGGAGTTGTCATAATCTTTAGGTACAGTACCTACTGTGGGAGCAGTATAATCAGGGAAAAGTCAGAGCGGAGTAGAGATGGGACTCTCTACCTCTGCTATTCTGACCCAAAAACGTCCCAATGGAACCTATTCCTGCACAGCTATTGGATGTTTCCTGGCATGATGACGCCTTTCTATACCAGCAGTCTGTTGGAGGGGTGAATATGTTGACACAAACACAATTCATGGACATGGCAGAAGCAGGCTCCCAGGAGCACCCAAAACTGTATGCTTGCAATTGTTTGATTACCTTCCTACCAATGAACCAGATCCATTAGCTGATGCGCTCCTCTTAAAAGGGGTAAACGAAGCCCTCCCTGTGGACGCTATTGTTAGTAAATAACCTAAAGTGGGGAAGGGTACTATGAGTTTCCTTGGAAAAAGAGATCAGTTTAATGTCCATGTTTTAAAGCTGTCAGATGCATCTTACTCTGAGTGTACTTACTGTGACACTGTTGTAGCGAAAACCCAAGTTTGTTCAATAATTGATATGGATGCCCCAATCAACATAGTTTTCCTCAAAGTTGGTGTCAAAGTTAGCATTAAAGCCTGATGTAGAGCATCGTATGGTGTATGGGACAGCATGCGCAGAAAGCACAGTCTCTTAAGGAGCATACAGTGCGCACCTTTACAGTTTGGATCATTTGTCATTTTAGCCCCAGCTATAGTGTTACCAAATAATAATTATGACATGTTAATTGGTACTGCTTTTATGCGTCACTTTGGAGCAGTAGTTGATATGACAGCAGAGACATATGAAATTCTGGGGCAGCGGATCTCAATCTACTTATTTCCAGCGAAATGACAAAGGATCCTGTACACATGAGTCATGTTAATCTTGCATATGGTGATGGGGTGGTTTTAGTTCACTATCATCAATTAAAAAGCAAGACTCAGGCCCTTCCTCACCAAATTTATGAATATCAAGGGATACCGCTTAGAGCCGCTGTCCTTATATCTATTCCCTTGGACACCAAGCAATCATAAGCACTGAGTTAGAGGTGGAAGTGCCTTCTGGGCTATATGGGGAGGTCATTGGGCCCTATAAACAATCATGGTTCAAGACCCACGTGACCCCTGGCATTATACTCCTGGGGCATGGGTAGATCAAGGTCTTGGTAGCGAATCTTCAGAATAAACCTATGCAAATCCACCAACACCAAGTAGTTGCATTTCTCCATTTCATTGCAGTTGAGGAGATCCTCAGGATTCATAAGTTTGGTTCATTGGATGATTTTGGTCTGGCTGTCAAAACACAGCCTGGTGTAATGGCAGTTGTGACGCATGAAAATTTAATGGGGTTAACAGAAGATCAGAAGGATCAAGTGGAAGCCTTATTTTAAAAATACAAAGTGATCTTTGCCGTTGATGATCATGATTTGGGGTGCGCCCAAGGAGTGAACCATCGAGTGGACACTGGGGATCATCCCCCATCAGATCTTAGCCAATCCGCCGATCTAGAGCAGTGGAAGAAGATATCACAACAGAAATCAATAAACTGTTGGAGCAAGGAATGCTTGAACCATCGAAGAGCACATGGGCTTCTCCTGTCCTAATTGTCAAAAAGAAGGATGGTACTAACTGGGTATTAATAGACTACCGTAAGCTCAACAGCATTACAAAAAAGGAACCATACCCTCTTCCACGGATTTATGATGCGTTGGACTGGTTGGGGGGAGCTCTTTACTTCTCCAGAATGGATTTAATATCTGGCTATTGGCAGATTGAGTTACCTGCGGTGGAACAAGAAAAATGCGCCATTATCATGTCAAAGGGGCTTTTTAACTGACACGTATGCCACAAGGGCTGTGTAATGCCCGCCTAATTTCCAACGGGCAATGGACACTATCTTTGGAAACTTGAAGCTGTCATGCGTTCTTGTATACCTTGACAACATTAACGTTTTCTCCCGCACATTTTCTGAGCACCTTAGCCATTAGGAAGAGGTATTACGCCGGTTGGCTGAGGCTAACATCAAAATCAAGCCCCGAGAATGATACTTTTTCAAGGATCAGCTAGAGTACCTTAGGTTTTTAGTTGATGCAACAGGACTGAGGCCCCAAACCAGCTAAGGTGGAGGCCGTTTGGAAGATGACTAAACCAAGTAGTAAACAAGATATACAAGTATTTTTAGGGATGGTTGGTTACTATCGCCACTTCATACCTAACTTTAGTTGCATTGGAGGTCCGCTGTTTAGTTATTAAAAAAGGATGCCACGTTTGAATGGACAGAACACTGTCAACGCTCCTTTGATACTCGTCAAACCGCATTTATCAATGCGACAGTGCTACGCTACCCAATTTTGAAAAGGAATTTATTGTACATCCAGATGCATCTCTTTCTGATGTGGGTCAGTTCTGTCTCAAAAAGATGATGAGGGGAGGAGCACCCAGTGGCATATTGCAGTTGAAGTCTGAATAGCCATGAACAAATTTATACTGTGACCAAGCGGGAGTGTTTAGCAGTAATTTATGCTTACAAGCAATTCTGTTTATACTTGAATGGTGTAAAATTTAAAGTTGTAATGGATCACGCCTAGTTACGCTGGCTGCAGAACCTTAAGGAGCCTGAGGGCTAGCTAGCACAATGGGCCCTTAAACTACAGGCTTACAACTTTGAGATCCTCCACTGACCAGGAGCAAAACACCAGAATACTGATTGCTTGTCGAGGCTACCAACTATTGCAGTTATGGTGGATCTGAGTGATACTATTTATGACAAGATGCTCATCGGAAAGTATGATGATGAGCCGCCCCAAGTCATCAAGGCGTTGAATGAAATGCGAGCCAATACCTTCCAGCGGTATGGTGAGTTGTACAAGCAGGTTAGTGATTCCACGGTGAATTTTCCACGACCCTCAACGCGTCCTAACATTATCATGAGTGCACATAGGGCAGTTGTGCATGGTGGTGTGTGCAAGATGTTGGAATTATTGCGACCTCAGTATTACTGGGAAATCATGAAATTCGATGTGCTTGATACTATCTCCTCCTGTCACCAGTGTCAAGTGGAAAAGCCATTTCACTGGTAGACCTCTTATAAGTTATTAAAGCCACATTTCTCTTGGCATACAGTTTCCCTTGATGTCGTTGGCCCTCTGCCAATGGGAGCTAACCAGTCCAAGTATATCCTGGTGGCATTTGACCACTTGACCAGGTGGGTTGAGGCATGGGCCATTTGGGATCTGGGCGCTGTTACTATGGCTAAGTTTGTAATGGAATGCATCATTCAGCATCATGGCTGCCTGCAGTTTATTTTTACCGAAACAGCACTAATTTTACCTCTCACATACTTCCCAAACTCAACGAAATGATGGCCATCCGCGGGGTTCTATCAACTCCATATCACCCTGAGTCCAACGGAATGGTTGAACGGGTTTATGGGACACTGGTGAATATTTTCCAGAAGTTGGTTACTGATAGGCTCTCCAATTGGAGTACCCTCCTTTCTACCGCAGTGTTTGCCTACATTATTTGTTACCATTCTTCCATGGGGAAAAGCCCATTTCAATTGCTTTATGAACGGCACCCCCTTCTGCCCGCACTTCTGTATGCCTGTGTAGAGGACACTGGCGGAATAGATCCGCAATGCTATTTGACTGTCCTAATGAATACGCTGATTAAATTATAACTGAAGCGTACTTGTTCAGCTTAGCCAAGAAAATCAAAAGCCAGGCTGCCAATAAGATACGGCGAAGTGGCCTAGCGCAGTTCAAGGATGGAGACATGTTCCTATTCCATGATCAACATGGGTTCAGCTGGAAACACAAGCTGGCCAGTATCTGGATTGGGCATATTAAAGTCATTGAGAAGACAGGTATAGATGCATACACTATCAAGGACCCCACTAGTGGTCAGATCATCAACTGAGTGCATGCAAAGTTCCTCCAGGCATATAAGCAATAGGAGCCTCATTGTCCAGTCAAGGAGGGGGTAATGTCACGATTCCAATATGACTGGACAATAAGCCCTAAGTCATTATGGTGGAACAAATGGAATTCACCGGGTTTGATATGAGGTATGCTAATTTGAGCGCCTCAAAATGAAGCAATATTGAGTTGTTAGGAAAATTGCCTAAAATTAGGTGATTGGGAAAATAATGAATGAAGACTTGAGGAACCAATGAGATACAATGAGGTGAATTACTAAGCCATTAAAGTGGTATTATCCAAAGTCGCTACAATACAAGTGAGAGGGGATAATAAATAAAAGAAGGTTTTTAATAGTTGAGAGCAGGGGAAACAGCGAGGATCAGCTGTGTTTATTATAAAAAGTAAAGAAGTATAGTGGGGGCAAGTGCTCCTATTATTAATAGAGTTTATTCCTGTTGTTTCAAGGAAAACGATCCTCATATCATTGGTCCTATTGCTCAGTGGGTTGAACCCTGCACAATATTGATTATGGCGTATCTCAAAAAAAACGCTAATTTTATAACACCCACCAAGCCTATAAAGGGGGGGTCATGCGCAGGTGCATTGGAGGACTTCGTTGGGGTTGGGGGAGTGCCTTCCAATAATTCCCCCAAGGTCTGTAGTGAGGTCAGAGTAATCTGACCAGCTGATTTTAATACTAGTGCCTATACAGGTTTTGAACTGGTGTTTCCCTGATTAATGTGGTTCCATTAAGAATTGGGCAGGAACTTTTGGCCAATTTCATTGACTCTCGCATATTTACTAAAAATAAATGAAATCTTAATGACATCAGAATATCACAAATGGCAAATATTTCCCCTTTTTGGCAGAACTTGACCTACAGCATTCTTATTTATCGTCTGCACAGGTAAATGTCCGACACTTAGAAAAATTATTTAGTTCCACAGGTTAGATAAAAGTACAAATTTTGATGCAAAAAAGAAACTGTTAAGCATCATTATCAAGGAACTACAATATCCTAGAATCAAAAACTTTAAGTTATTTACCAAACAACATAGAATAATGGCAGTAAAACCTGAAAAGGACCCCGCCAACTTGGTGACAAAAGATCTATAACCATTCTTTATCTTACAGCAACTCCAAGTTGGCAACATGTGCGTCAACCAGGACAACCCATTCCAAGACAGCAGCCACAAAGGAAGTTGGAACTTTAAAATACACTGAAAACAGCATGTTATTGCAGACCACACTGCAAAACCACCTTAACTGACCCCATCTCAACTAAGTAATTTGGGTGAATAATACTCAATTGGAAGGTTTATTCACATACTTAGTGCTAGTGGCGGAATCCACATTTGACAAAGAAACTTCCCAGAGTAGTGGGATGGTTCAGCTATCTAACAACTTAACAAATACTGAATGTCAATGTCTGGAAGTATTAAATGTATATGCCAGGTCCAATGACCATAACAGCTTATAAAAACTTTTTTACCCATGAAACCAACCAAGGAACAAACCAATTATCAGGACCATCAATGTGGCTAACCATTATATTATAATTGGCGCTTAGACTTGACTTACAGATGCACAGATCAGTCACTTTTGATAATGAAAATAAGGGTAACTGTATGAAAACATTAACACTAGAATCAGATATTAGTAATTTACCATTTGCTATTTTACAGCTTAATACAAGCTAGGTGAAAGGAAAAACCTTTAATTTTTTTACTCTCATCATAACTAATTACACTATAGAGTACCAAGCAGTGTATGCTTATTCAAGAAAATAGTAGAGACCAATAACTTATATTTTAGGTGACAAAAATACTCCATTTTTTATGCCAGAGGGGCAAAGGAGAATCTATAATATTAAAAAGGAATTTTGGATTTACATCACCATAGAGCCACATTAATTGTTAGTAAGTGGTTTAGGGAATATTGTAGGTGGTGTGGAAAGGAGTCAAAACTCAGCAGATATTCTCAGCGCAACCCAGTGAAAAACAATAGTAATCTTAATCCTATTAATAAATGTTATATATAAAAGCTTAAGCGCAGAGGCAGGAGGATCAACTGTAACATAAATCAGTGGATTGACTTTGAGTTGAGGTAATTGATCATTAGCTATTTTAACAGATTAACATCAGTCGCACAGCCAGAATTATCAAAACCCATAAAAAAGAATGATAATAGAGCTTGAATGGTTGGTCAGACCAAATCACAAACTTTACAAACACAAAAATACTATGATCTTTGATGGTTCAATGATAAAACTATGCTCATTAATTAGTTGGCGCCAATTGATTCAATAGAAATATGTCAACCTGATCCACCATAAAATGAGAGCCCATGATGGAAACCTGGAAGATGCTGACTGAAATTTCTAAAGTGAATCATCAGACTCTGATTATGGCGCTAGACCATTTAGAACTGGGGCCAGCCCTGAAAAAGGATAAACTACAAGGGAACCAGCGACTCCATTTATAGAACCCACGCACTGACCTACAGTGGCAGCTAAAATCCAAAAAGAAGACACGCCAAGCACGCCTCTGGGGCCCAAAAGAAATTTTTGACACCTGCCTCACCCACTATTGCCCTCAAATAGCTGCATTTGTGTCTGAGGTAAAGAAGTGGTGGGCTGAAACAATAGCACATAGAGCCCTTTATCACTCCCTTATAGCTCGTGTGGTTCACATCTAATATGGTCACAACCCCATTAAGTAGTACTATAAGGACTACTTTAGTCACCTTGATGCAATAGCTAGGGCCTTCCCAGTCAACACCACATTCATGAGGATTAGAGAGCCACTAATCAATGCAGGGTTCACAAACTCAATTTGAGGAAGACACCACGTCCACTAATAGTGTAATTCTGCGTGGTTCCTATGCATAACCAGAACCAGGTCAAGCCTAAGAAGATTTTGAGTAAACTTGTTAAAAATTCCAAACCAAGTTGACTGATAAAGATTAAACTCCATTTGAACTCCCTCCAAACTTCAGAAGATACCAATTGATAAAACCTTGGATTGAACCATTGCCTAAACGAATTAAAGGGCTTAAGTGACGCAGAAACCTGACGATAGTGGCAACAGGTCCTCTCCTTCTTTCTCTAGAGCTTTGGCACCTCTGAGACATGAGTAATATTTTGCCAATCAAGAGAGGTGATATCCATGCCAATAACATATCCCTGTTAAGGTTATAAGTAAAACTCTGTTAATTAAAAAAGTTTCAAAGTTGAAATTTTAAGCTCAGCGCTCTGCTAGTGTGTTAAGTCAACAGCATGAAGACTTCTGACCCTTGCTCTTTTTTCTTCTATGGCTACATATCCCCCTATTCTTAATGCTCAAGTATTTATTAAAAACTCTTAAAGCAGATAAAAACAAGTATTTGTGGATTTTTTATTAAATTGATATATGGTGTCTATAGTGATAAGTAGTAATCAGTCGCCTGCCTATCTATTTATCACAGCGATAGAAAATAATAAGGTTTTTTGTTCACCTTAAACTGGGGATTAATTTATTTAGGCTAATGTACATGTTTAAGGCAACAACCTCATCAAATGAATTATAAACGTCGTCATTGTAAATTGACAACAATCAAAAAATTCAAAATATTGATTAACAATATACCCTCATAATTAGTCGCTAATAATTTAAAATACCTAAACGCTATTGATGTTTGTCCCCAATACTTTGAAAACAACGGTAATTATAAGTAGAGGATCTTTAACTGAATCAAAGAGCTGACATAATTTAATATTCCAGAACCAATACTTATTAAAATATCTACCAGTTTGAAATTAGTCTGCAAGGGTGACCATTTAAGGTTCACTAGATATTCATTAAATTACTAAAATTGAAACATATTAAATTAATAAGCAATGATCCTCAATTAATTAAACAATTATTTTTAACTAATACAATAGATCATAAATGGTAAAACCCTTGAAATTAGCTGAATTAATTGGCGCCATTCCACATAAATAATATCAATGGTTGGAAACTAAAGAACCATAATCTAGTTATACAAACAATAAAATATGTTTAAAGCATTATAACGACCATATTTATTGCTAAAGTGCAAAACCTACTCAAAAATATTACAATAGGATGAACCAGTGGAGCTAATTCAACTATGATCATTTAGCCTTTTTAGAAAACAAATTAAATTAGAACTTTAAAAATGGTGCTTTCTACCAGGTCCTTAAAAGCAACCAGTCAAAGACATACCTAACAAGAAAATAGATTCTACCAGAGAAGAAAATATTTATCTACGTGAGGAGTTATTGAGTCTTAAAAGATGGGTCTGCTCTGGCTAACTTTATATACCTATTTACAACGTGAGAACCTTATAATTCAATGTATCTATGGACTATAGTATCCCGGCCCCTGATAAAGCCATTTACCAAATACAATCAGCTGAGGTCGTTCAAACAGTGGAAGGCTTACTCTTTGGAGCCCTACAGCTTGTTAAGAGATCAAATTGGACTTGACCTACTCAGGTTGATATATCATATGAAGCTATACACTACGCTTATAATACAAGCATATCCTTGTGATTTACTCATACCAATTCTAAGATCTGGCTATTTATTCACCTGGCTCTCCATCAGCATGGCATTTTCTGATGTTGCATCAAATAGAGATTCAGTTATTATTTAACCGCAGTCATCAACTTCACTATTGGCTTCCCAAATTGTATAAGGCTGCCTCTAACTTTGGCAGAAAAGTTGTGAAGCTATAGTTGAAAGCTGAAGTGAGATATTTGAGTTGCAAGGTTGTAACATCCACCTTGATCATAAAATTGGGTTGTTATCTACATGATGAGATCTTTTAAAAGATTTTTAACGCTAATGTGGCAATAGATGCACAATATGATCAAATGGCGACCAAAATTTTACTCAATTATCTGAACAACGGAAGACCTGAAAAGATCAGATAGAAAAATATTCTGAAAAAGTTTCTCAGCTTAGCTAAATAGCCCATGCTCATATCATTACTTAACCTTCAGTCATATGTGGGCCCCTGGTCCTAGAGGTTCCAAAGGTCCAGAGGACCCTAGAGGCCCAAGGATCTTATTCCTACGCCCATGCAAGATGAAGATCACAAATCCCGAATTTCTACTTTGGTGTGACAATTATGGGGAGTAGCTTGAAGGTGTTGGATAAATGCTGAAGGAAACTACCTTTACTCTAATATAACTCTGACTACTCTCCATGAAAAGATTTCTCTCTTCAGTCATAATGTTATAATGAGGCTCCTTGACAACAGGCAAAACACGCTGCGTTGAAGGACAAGACCAATCTCCTAACTTCACAGATTAAAGCTTTTAAGCTAAGCACTAAATGTCTTTACAACATTACACCGACTAACCTATTGAAAAAATAACGCCTATAAAGATTTCTCAGTTCTAAAGCCGTACTGATCAAATGGAGTACTTAAGTAAAAAAACACAAGATGTTTTTTCATAGCTTTAGGCAGCAGATGTAACGATTTCCCAAAGCAGATAATATTGAGACTGTACCATCTGAAATTGATAGACCTTTGGCCTAAGCGCTCACGTCATATCTATAAGTTTACCTCCTTTAAGCCTAAAGATAAGGAGGAGTATGTAGCAGAAATAGGGAGCATCCAATATCTCCTTTACTTCAACGAACGTGATAAGGAATTAGCCCTCAACTGACAGAAGATGCAACAAATCTGAGTCTGCCTCAACAGCAATGCTTAAGAGATCATGATTCCCTACTCAAAGTAGTATATGTTAAATGGTTGGCTGGATCTAAATTATCATGTAATTCAATAGGGGAAATAAAAATATTAGCTTATGCCAATTTTTTATGTATCAGATTAAAATTATTAGTGGTCATGGACCAAAAATATCATATGTATATCTAAAACTTGAGATTTTCATCCTAGCGGTTTTACTTTTAACATCCACTAGATGACACGGGATCAGGGGCTTTGTTGGGTAAGTTTAGACTTAATAATAGTCAACTTAATGACCCAGGCTCGTGGGCTTTGTTGGTCTATTAAAAAATAAAGTTTTTAATGTCAACCAAGTTTTTGATCAAATTGAATACTAATTAATGGTACAAATCTACTTGGTATGTGCTACTGTTGCTCAAGAGGAGTGACAGTTTAGCTATTTTAAGACGCATCAGAAGAAATTTTTGTCAGACATTCACCTCCTTGACTTAGAAGAAAGAATGTTGGAGGTTTGAGTGCTCCCAAATCTGCTACCATGAGTGGTCCATCTCCTGCCCAATCATCAGATAATATTGAGGTTATCAACGATATGAGTACCAATGGCGAAAAAGACCTTGGCGGATGCTCGGTGGAATCCTAACTATCAGAAAAATTTGGACTATAACCAAAATCAGCGTAATAAGGTAAGAACTGATAATGGGAATTCTCCGACTTCTCAGCCAAAAAATAAGGTGTTTGTTACCACACAAATCTGACCACCTCTGAGGTGCAAAACTTTTACTTGATGATGATAGGGTGCAAATTAACCAATCATTACTGCACAAGTCTGACCACCGCTGAGGTGAGAAGATTTTACTCGCTGGTGATTGGATACAATTCATCAAATCATTACCACATGAGTCTGACCACCGCCAAGGTGAGAAGATTTTACTCACTGGTAATTGGATACAATTCATCAAATCATTACCACATGGGTTGGTTTTTCCTCAAAAATTTTATCTTTGATCTGATAGGCTGAAAACCTATATTCCCTAATTTGGATGACTCAGCTTTATATACTTTAGCCTCAAAAACCCATGGTCTCAAAACCTGAACTAGTTTAAATAGGAAATACTAGTATTGAGTAAAGGACCTTTCTTGGTTTTGCCCCGTTTAAAACAATAAAAAACATAAAAGCTTTAACAAAGCGTTATTTATTACTTTTATTAAAAATTAAAATTCTCACTTTGATAAAATATTTGTGGCATCCGTCGGTGGATCCCACACTGTTGTCTTGAAATAATTATCAGTAAAACACTGACCAAAAGGTTGAGCTGAGTTACCACAGAGCCCCATAATTTGTAGACCCTCATAAGTCTTCATTGTGATCCACTGGCTAAGTGGCGATGTGAGACAAGGTGTCATGGGTAAGGTGTGGTTAACATCAAACCCCTTAAATTCTCCCTAAGTATATACATCTAAGAATGATCTTTTAGCAAAACAAGCTGATAGAATAATATACAAGAATTTTTCTCTTTTAAACATTTTTTGCAGTATTAAGTCAAAGAATTACTTGAGATCAGGAAGATCAGGGAAGTGAGCCGTTGTAAAAGTAAATGACAAAGAGAGTACAGCCTTGAATTGTTATTCAGAAGGAGTTTATATCTTAGTTACTGCCACCGTCTAGTTTATTGTCTCCTTACAATAGGCGCTTGAAACTCCAATTTATATAGGAAGAAGAACAAGGTCATTTGAAGTATACCAAAACTTCAACAATTGACACTCATGGCTGGGATGGCAGATGGTGATCATACTGATCAGGAAAGCAGCCCCTGGATATATCATTTTTCAAGAATAAATGTACAAAATTTCGAGACTTAGAGGACATGATAAGTCATCAAATTGATAGTCTTACTGAAGATGCTACTCTTATCAATAAGGCAAATTACTCTATATGCAGAAGTGCATAATTAAAAGAAATTAGTCAGAGATAAGGATCAAGTGATTTCTACTCTTTAATTGAAAATAACAATATAAACGAGGAATTTGTAATAATGAAGGATTGGAATAAAAGTCGAATCCAGAACGCCCAAAGCAATTCTAATAACCGTGATGCCTCATAATACTAAGAGGTTAAAATATCAGATCTCAATACCGAAATTAATCCTAGGCTACACTCAGCAATTGCCACGTATAATGGTTGCATTGGCCAACCCAAGTTCCTCTAACTGTGGGGCAGCGCCTCAGCGCCCTTATACGCCTGGTTCAATCCAGCAAACAAGCAATTGCAATATCCACAAGCGGGAGAATGATAAGATACAAACTGTTAAACCTGCCTGCTTTCAATAAGAATAAAAATGTAGACATTTTATCAAACGCTTTGAAATGGCCATGTATGATGCCAGTGACCGCAAAAAGTGGCTACTACATTCACCTGCTTAGACGAGTGGAGCATCAAGCTAATTATTCATCACTTGGATGAAAACCCAACCTAAGCTGAAGTCAAAGTGACCATGATTTGTGAATTAGGAGGTCCAGAACGAAAGGTGACAAGAAAATCCAAACTTTTGAATATCATCTTTAAAAATATGAAACAATTGATGATTTTGTGGATTGATCTATTGTGATGCTCAAGATCACCTAGGCGCAAAGGCTATGTTTGTGTCAGTTTACATGACACCATTAAGGGAACAAACTGCCAAGACAAGGCTGCACGTTAGGAATCCAAAAAGGTCAAGCTGCAGGACCTCATTGACTTAAAGCACATCTTGGACCAACGTTGGGTGAAGGCCAGATATGCTTAGGTTGGTCCAAGGGAAGTTTGTGATGCCCAGCCCTGTGTTACAGCAGTGGCATTAAAACGGAATAGTTAAATTCTTAACAATGACAGTTTGGTTTGGTTGCTTAGAGAACGGGGGTTGAAACCCATTCAATTATCAACATTTTAAAATCAGGACAACTAAGCTTGCAATCAATCACTCAAGTTTGTTCAATCTCGAGCTACCTTACCCTGTTAAATGATGGGGTGCATAAAATGGTTCTTTTAGTCTTGGAACCATTTCCCTCAATTGATACTCGCATCCCCTTGTTCAAAGTATGATCATCAAGACCATCTTTCATCGTTGGTCATCTTCATTATTAATAAAATCCCGTTAGTTTACGTTTTAATATGTACTTTGGGCAAACCTGTGTGCAGACCTCTCTGGGAAGGTCTCATACAACGTCAGCCATTTAATTTGCGCTATATTAACTACTGCATCTGGTGCAACACTGGGACGCCCTGGTACTCTCCAGACTGAGTTACTCAAGAACTCCAGCTCAGATTACCCTTAGACATGGACTCCCCTTTGGGGTCCACCCAAGTCTTGCTGTTTGTTTGCTTATCTATTAATATATACCGCGTTGTACACCCTTGCCCGGTGTTACTTTAACTTTAGCAACCTCTGCGGGGATATGCTCACCATAATACTGATGTCTAGTTCCCTGGCGGAGTTGCTGCGCACTGTGCATCACCTCGCTGGTAATGGGAGTGTTACAGACACTCTTCTGACATCAGACGACCAACCCCTTTTATTCTTGTGAACTAGAATTATCCATATGGGGCTTTCGCTGAGTGAAAATTGGGCGCAACTGCCATTTGTCATAGCTTTTATGAAGCTCACCACCATTTTCTCATTTGGCCAAAGGTTGGGGAGTCTCAGAATTGTTCTCACTACCTCCAACTCGGAAGTGCCCACCCTTCTTGCTTGTAAATGATGGATATGGACACTTCACAATCTGGGAGTTGTAATTCCCCGATTTTCCACCAAAAATAACAAAACTGATATAATTAAAATTGTTCTTTCTCAGCACCACGTTCATACATTGCTTGTGGTAACATTGACAAAGGGCCTGTTGGTGATGGCTTTAGATAACGATGCACAACCTGTCGCCAAAAAGTATGGGGTCGTTCATGGCCCAAACGCATTTTATAACGCTGTTTTCTTATATAAAAATGAGCCAAATATCTTCTCTTTTGGATCTGATATGGAACCCACTTCAGTATTCCAGATCACCCCAGAGAACCCGCGCATGACCCATACCATTATCCATAGAACACAGGAGGTGAAAAGGAGTTACTTCTTACTATAAAATTTTTATAAAATTGCTGAAGATATTGTGGTATATGTGAACTCAGTAATAAGAGTGGCCAACTACCCCTCTCCATTCTATGATGCGGAAACATACCCTAGAGGGTGATTATGCCTGGAGATGATTTTTATGGTGAAGCGTTGGCGTTGTCTGATATAAATAAAGGCTATTATGAATATTTTCTGTTGACAGCTACCCTTTTATCCCCTTTAGGGAAAATCAGGACAACTATTTTGGTGGATACGGGAGCCTCTGAGAATTTTATTGACCAAGACCTAGCTGACTACCTTAGCTGAATTATTTGCATGGGGGATGGTTAGGTGAGGGGCTTCCCAAGGTAGATTTACGCTGAATTTATTGGGGTTAGTGGATTATCAAGTTGGCAAATACCATTTGGCTGACCCTTTCCAAGCTATCAAAAACCTCTTATACCCCATTATTTTAGGTGTAGAGTGGTGGCGAAAGTTTGACGTCAGAACTAACTTGAAAGGCAATACCTTATCCTTGACTTTAAAGAAGGGTCATGAACTAGTTGTTCCTTTATCTAAAGCAAACTCTCAGGACGATCTTCCACACTGGCCCAATATCCACACTCTCAGTCTTGCTCCATTGCTGGAGCCCTCTCTGGAGGTACCTTTATCTTCCTGTTTGGAGGGGTTGAAATCTTCGTTTGATAAGGCTTCAGCCAACGTACTACCAGCTCATTCAGGGTTTGATTGCAAGTTCAAGATCACCGTGGAACTGGTGCATATATCTTCTCCCATTTACCCTTTGACTGTACAGGAGAAAGCGGCCTTAGATGTGTGGGTTAAGGAGAAGTTAGCTGGATGTGCAATATTTCAGCGTACTTCCCCAGTATGCTCCCCACTTATCTTTGTGGAGAAGACCAATGGTACCTTACGCCCATGCGTAGATTATGAAAATCTTAATAAAATCACAGTACCAGACTTACATCCCATCCCACTGGACTCAAAGATTGCACGCTAAGTGGAGTAGGCGAAAGTAACCCATAAACTGGATTGTTTAAACGCGTTCAATCAGATCCAGATCAAGAAGAGCCAAGAGTGGCTAACTGCATTTCATACCAGAAAAAGGATATTTTAAATCTTGGGTTATGCCCTTTGGGCTTAAAATGTCCCTGCTATCTTTTTAAAGCCTTATTGATGCGGCTTTGGGGACTGCTGGGTTATGCGCGGTAGCCTACATGGATGATATTCTGATGTTTACCCTAATAATGAGTCCCACGCAGTACACCTTTGGCAGGTGGTGGAGCGTTTGAGGAAGCTGACAATACATTAAAAGTTAGTAGCTACGAATTCTTTAAGTCCAGGTTTCCTTCCTGGGCAACTTCATGTTTGACCAAGGTCACATGATAACATAAGACAAGGAGAGGGCAATTTGTGAGTGGCCACTCACCTTCAGTTAAGGAATTGAGGAGTTTTTTGGGGACGTATACTTTCACTTAAGAAAATCACACTAAATCTTTCTGAAGTGGCGGCGCCCTCGTATAAGGCAATTGGGGCAAAAGTGCTCCAGTGATCCCTGACTTTGCAGGATGCCTTCCAAACGGTAAAGTTCACCATCTTTTACATGTCTGTCCTTCGCCATATTGACCCCAAAAAGGAGTTTCTTGTGGCATCTGATGCCTCCAACTTCGCCAAAGCAGAAGCCCTATTACAAGTAGGTGAAGATGGAATAGAGCAAAATTAATAACTTTTCTTTCTCGTTGCAATCACTTTTGCAACCTATTCAATTCATGACTGAATCTAGATTGATAATCTCACAGAGGAGATTAGTCTGCGCCCATGTCAGGGAGCAGTTGGGCAAGCAAGGTAAGAGGAGCAGGTGGAAGGCCCGCGGCCTCCAACGTTCAAAAACGCCCCAGAGAATCCGGCGGAATAGACAAAAATCTTAAAAAACTGGCGGTCATGATTTCCCCGGAGATACTTGCATGGCAAGCATGAAGCAACCAGTACATCAACACGCCACACTCCCAACCACTTTCATCGGTGGAATTCAGAGCCCGAGTGTATCTGGTCATCCAAAAAACAGCCTTATGGGAAAAATTTTGTGAAGATGTACACAAAATTTTCCCAACCGCGGTGTACGTTGCACCTCACTCCATGTCATGCAGTTGGCTGGACCTAGGTTTTGAAAGTAAAAAAGCAGCAGATGAGGCTGCAGCAGTGTGCATAGTGGTCAACCTCCCCGAAGGGCAATGGGTCATCAAAACCAAACACACCAGATGGACAAAATCAAACCAAATTTTCCTCATGTTTGACTTTTTGCCTACTACAGTAAAATGTGACATTTTGGAACAACACCTGAAAGATGGTCTCACCGTATATGGTGAAATACAATCTTTCAAAATGCAATGCTTCACGCTGATGCCACACCTGTGCCCTGGCAAAGCCATTGCAGTTCTGACCCCAACTGAGGAGATCATGAAGGACCTAACCCAGATCCCGCACTCCACTTTTATTGATATTGCAGGGCATACCAACCACCCATTCTGGGTGACCGTGGACAGCGCGCCCCCCATTTGCACCCACTGTGATGCATTTGGCCATATGGCGCACGCATGCCCCATCAAGGAGGGCGTCACATTCCAAGAGCACCCCTCGGCGGCCATGGTCAATGGAGAGGCGCACTATGAACCAACCGCAAGTACCAAGGAGACTTTCCCGTGGGGAGCACAAGGCTGCTACCTATTGGTAAAGCCTACCTCCCCGCAAGAACGGAAGAAGGCCAAGTAGGCCCATAGGGCCGCGGCCAAGGAAACGGCCAAGGCCACCACCGCTATCCCAATCTCACAATGCCAGGAGGACATGGAAACCTTTGCAGTGGAAGCAACTCGGGAATCCATCAACCAATCAGATTGGGAAGCCCATGCTGAGTGGGCCACTCAATCTGAGGATCCAATGGGAGACTCAATCTCACCCAATCGTTGCACCCAAGCTCCAGTCAAAACTAAATTGGGACCTATCCTAACTGAAAATTTTTTTGAAACCCGCTCAATGGTGCACCAAACTCATCCCCACCGCAAAAAATTCGTCTGACGTCAGGAAAACAAAAAGCAAAGGCCAACGCGACTCTTTCCACAAAAATCAATAAAAACTCTGATAGCGTTGCTGCTAACACCCACACTGCTGTGAAAGCTCCTGGGGACCTAGAAGAGGCTGGTGGGCCTGGGGCCCACCCCCTCACACCTAAGGTGTGATGGGGGAAACCTTCACTTTAGGAACGTTGAATATCTCCAGACTCAAGGACTCCCTGTCCCGGGCTAGGAAACTGAGTTTTTTACAACACAATTTACCTGTGGATATCCTGGCCATCCAGGAGTCCCACTGTCCATGAGGTTCCAAGGAAACTTGGAAAACAATGCTCCTCCCATCCCTAACCTTTTGGTCGAAGCACTGTGGGGTGCTAATTTGGAAAAATATTTTTTCAGATTTGTATCCTCAGAAACATTCCTAAATGGCCGAGTGCTCGTCATCACCTTCTCATGGGCCAACGTAGCGCACACAATCATCAACATCTATTCCCCCAAATGGTGCATATGAGCGTCGGGAATTTTTCTCATTGGTCAAATCCCTCCCGCTACCCCCTGATTCTTTCCTAGTTGGTGACATGAACTGTTGGCTAACCTCACCAATGGATCGGTGGCCTCCCTTACCCCACACCCCACAGGGTCACGTAGAACTACGTGTTCTAAAGGCCACCCTTGGGTTAATGGATGCGCTGCCGCAACATGCCCCGCTGCTCAAAAACATGACGCGTCCCCACGTCCACAATGGCCAATTAAGGTCCATGACCCACATTGACCTTATTCTAATGCTGGCAAAATTCCAACCTCACATCTCCCACTTCAAAACA
The DNA here is from genome assembly GCA_022478985.1 of Massospora cicadina. Classification (NCBI taxonomy): domain Eukaryota; kingdom Fungi; phylum Entomophthoromycota; class Entomophthoromycetes; order Entomophthorales; family Entomophthoraceae; genus Massospora; species Massospora cicadina. The sequence goes on from JAKSZP010012282.1 coordinate 27,261, forward strand.
ACAAAAATGGAATTCTCTGACCATCGGCTGGTCTCGCTAACCTACCACCTACCTGTCACAGTTGCTAAGGCCCCACATTGGTGCAAAACCTGCCCCCTGAGCTCGCGTCACCAGGATTTTCCACGTGGGTGGAAGAGGCAACTTTGGCAAAAAAGTTTGTTGCACCAATTTGCGCGGACCCCATTTCCACATGGGCAACCTTCAAAGAGGACACCATCCGCCACTCTCGTCATCTCTCCTCCAGATGCTCACGAGCTACATTGGCGGTTATCTCGCACACTCTGGTAGAATTGGAACACTTGGTTTCCAACATTCCAGCTACAGGATACAGACCTGCATGGGGCTGGAAGTGGGCGGAGGCAGCTGCCCACCTCAATGCACTCAAAAGGCAACACAAACATTGGGTTTGTGTTCAATACAGGGCCACATGCATCACAAAAGGTGACAAGTGCACCGCATATTTCTTTAAAAAGATTTTTGCACCATGCCAGAGCGGGGCCTGCACACAGGTGCAAAGATTGGATAATTCTATTGCGGATACACCGACCGAAGTGGCAATCAAAATGCAAAAATATTACTCTGAGTTGTACTAAGCTGAACCAATTCAGCCGGCTGAAGTGGCAGAATTTCTCGACCAAGCTCATATCTGCACCATTTTCTGATACCCAGAAATAATGAATTTAATTACTTCAAACGAATTATGGACAGCCATTCGCGGTGCACCAAACTGAAAATGCCCAGGCCCAGATGGCATTCCATATGAGTTCTCCAAAAAATATTTCAAATATATATCCCCACTTCTGCTTGCCTCACTTATCCAAAGCCTGTTGGAAATGTGCCTCCTACCAGGAGGACATGAGGCCTTTACTGTCACACACTTCAAGAAAGGGGATAAGCTTGACTTAGCCAACTGGCGCCCCATTTCTCTAACAAACATAGACACCAAAACTTTAACAAAAATTATGGCTAACCGATTAGGGACTGTAGCATCTGCCACCATCTCCCCAGAACAATTTGGTTTTATCCCCAGAAGGTCGATTTGGGATAACGTGCACTCTGTGGCTAATTTATGTCAGTCCACAGCCTCTGGGGCACTTGTATTCTTGGACCAACAAAAGGCCTATGATAGAGTAAACTGGGAATACCTAAGGGCCTGCCTCCATCAATTCCGCCTACCCCCTCGCTTCATCAACTGGGTGATGCTGCTCACGGAATCTGCAACAATGGCAGTGCGTGGCCCTGGCTTCCTAACGGAAGTAGTCCACCCTCAAAGGGGCCTGCGACAAGGGGACCCCCTGAGCCCACTCTTATACAACTTCAGCCTTGACCCACTACTGCAAAATGTGAATGCCCAACTCACTGGGGTCCATGTGCCAGGCCAAGCCCCAGTCAAGATATTGGCGTTCGCAGATGATTGTGGTTGGAGTGTCTAATAATCAAGATGCACGCGCGCTTGAAGATCTCATCCAGGAATATTCCCGGGTAAGCAACGCGGCACTGAACGCCTCCAAAACCAAAATCATCCTCCTTGGTCAGTTTCAGAACTGCTGGGCTCCAGCAATTAGTTCTCAACCTGGCCCATCTGCTCGCCCACGTCCACGCCTTACTAACTCAACACACACCGCTCCACTGGTGCTCCCCTTCGTGCCACGTCCTACCATAGGACCGGTGCACCATCTGGGCATGTGGATGGAGGCAGGCGGATATGCGTCAGCAGTAATGGAGTGCCATATTCTGGACAACGTGACAAAGCGAATCGCCTCTCTCAGAGCCCACCCTACTTCCCTTACTGGCAGGGTTGTTTTAGCCAACTCTATGCTCCTATCCAAAGTCTGGTTCAAAGCCCACGCCATCCCCTTCTCCCCAAGCTTCTTCAAATCCTTGTATGCCTTGCTGCAAGGATGGCTTTGGTCAGGCCGCCCTCCACCAGTGCGGCTAGAGGTCATGTTTGGCCCTCATCATCATGGTGGCATGGGCCTGCTTGGCTTCAAAGCCCATGCTGCCAAGATCCTGGGCACCTGGATCGCGGCCGTCACCGCTCCTACACTCCCATCCCAACACTGGTCCCGAGCAGCCCGCTCCAACTTCTCCTGAGCCTTGGGCCTCAACAATCCATCGAACCCCCACTCCCTGATGAAATAGTTCACATCACACACATCGGCCACAGGTCCTCACGGGACAAAAACCCAAACAAACGAATCCTACTCTCCATGCGGAGTGCTGAGTGGAGAATTTGTATTAGCGGACATACAACCCAAAGAGGCCGCCCCTCTCCTCAGTTTACACAAGAGGTACAGGGGCTACCCATCCATGATGGCGTGATCCCCATTTGGCCCCATGTCCTATCCAGGGTGGACTACTGGACATGATGGATATCCCTTATTCCATTGAGACCCAAAAACAATCTGGAAATATGTACATCACCCTCTGTTGCAGCCTCAAGTCCATTCCCATGTGTGGCGCTGCCTGAGGCGGGTGTATCATACAGCTGAGCACTCTAACGCTTTACACTCATCCTGTGTCATGTGCGGCCATTATGGAACGCTGTTCCACCGCCTGGAGAAGTGCCCCACCTCTAAAGTGATATGGCGCGAAGTTCAACGTCTGCTGGGCCAGGATCAAACGCATCCCTTCAGTCTGTCAAGAGATATGTTTGCTCTATCAATGACCTCCTCCCTTCCACCCTCCCTCCATGCTCTGGTGGTTGCAATCGCCATGTAAACCATCCACACGATTTTCTTAGATGCCATCGCAGGCTCCACCCCCACCCTCCCAGAAGCTGTCTACAGATTCTGGTCCCATTTGGTGGACCACTTTCAAGTGTGGATGTTTGGATACCTCCCACCGCATCGCCGACAGCTGGTCTCCTCCTGGTTCCCAGTCTGGTTCATCAAATCAGACCCCTTCCTCCACACGTGCTCAATAGTGGCTACGGCCCCTTCACACTTTCCCTCCCCCTCCCCATAAGTGGCGTTCCCGCTGGCAACAAGAGATAGCATCGCTTCTCTGGGGTGCCTCCCCTGGTATTAAGTTTATCTGTCCTGAGTCATATTTGGAAGTGTCCATCCCATGGTCGGCTTTCCACACAATAAATTTTAAAGATGGAATGGAGCATCCAGTGGTATATTTATTCCAGGAATCTGTTATTGCCTGAGTTAAACTTTGCCGTATAGAAATAAAGAGTTAGTAGCAGTGGTTATGCGCTGATTTATATGCGTCAACATTTGCATGGATCATAAAACCCCTTCCAAATATGTTCTGATCACCATGTCTTGTTGTACTACTGCGCACCTCTTGTCTTGACTCTCATGGCAGACCCGCTGTCATGAGACCCTGGCCCCATTTGCATTTTCTTATGAGTTTACAAAGGGTAAGGAGAACGGCTTGGCAGATGTATTGAGCCGAAACCCTGCACTAGCTCCTGATCCTAAGAAGATAGAGGTACACAACACCCACTTGGTGATTCTGCTGGGAAAGATTGTGGCTCAACTTCCCTCTCCCTTGGCCCACGGTACAGCGCTTGCTTCTATGGAAATTGTGGAGGAATATGGTATGTTCAGAAAGGTATTTTTTTCACAGCCGTTGTCAGCTGAGTATACTATGGTCCTCGCCAAGAGCTAGTTGAATCAGGAGGAAACTTTCAGGGGATACCACGTTAAGGACGAGATGGTGAGGTTTTTGGACACCTCTGGGTTCCTGAAGGACCCCTTAGCCTGGAAATTATCCAGGATCATCATGATGGGATCACTGTTGACCACCCTGGAAAAACAAATACTCTTGAGCTTATCCGTTACATGTACAATTGGAAGGGATTAGCCACACAGGTTACCAGGTATTATAAAGAGTGCATGGTCTGCAACCTAATTAAGTCAAATCGCCAGCCCCTTGCAGGGTTGTTGGTACCAGTTCAAAAGGCCAAAAAGCCTGGACTTCCTTATTGGTGGCTTTTCTTGTGGAGTTACCTGCTTCTGAAAGCTACGACGCCATCATTGTAGTGGTGGACCTATTTAAAGTTCACCCACTTTATCCTTTATAGAACTACAATAACCGCGGCAGAGATAGCTAGGCTCTTCATGTCACACGTGTTTGCTCTTCATGGGGTCCCCCAAGAGATAATTAGTGATCAGGGGCACCAGTTTAACTCTGTCTTTTGTCAAGAGCTATGTAAGACTTAACAGATTCTCCCCTGCCGTTTAACTGCCTATTACTTTCAATCAGATGGGCAGACTGAACGAGTGAGCCAATGCTTATAACATTTCCTGCGATGTTACACTGCTGCAGATAAATCAGATTGGGCTTCCCATCTTACATAGGCCTAATTCAGCTATAACAACGCCCTGTATACATCAATAGGTTGTTCCCCTTTTTCGCCAACTTTAGCTTCAACCCCGCCTTCAACATAGAGCCCATTTGTGGATCAAAGGTGGAAGCCGTGGTGGACTTTTCAAAGACAATCAAGAAAGTACACCAAAGGGTGAACACTAGTTTGAATGCAGCCAAGTAGGCTTACAAGGAGAATGTGGGTGGTAATAGATGAGATGGTCCAGCGTACAAGGAAGGAGACTTGAGATGCTGGATGAGAAAACATTCCAATCAAGCAACTATGCTAAAACTGAGTCAAAAAGGATTGGCCTTACCGCACTGTCAGAAAAGGTGGGCTACGCTTCATACCAGCTGAATCTCCCCCTCATTCCAAACCTTTTTCAATCTTCCATGAGAGTAAGTTTAAGTTGTTTGAGGGCCCCCACCAGAGACTCCTGAGGCTTATCTTGTGTATAAGAGCTGGAGTGGGAAGTGGAGGAGATAGTATCCTTCCAACGAGTAAGAAGAAGACTTGAGTATCTTGTATCCTGGAAGGGATTTGATGCAACTGAGAAATTTAGTTCTAGTGCATTACTTGACCCATGTCCAAGATCTAATTGAAGTATTTCCAAGCAATTCCCTGAGGCTTCAGGATCCAACTTCAAGCAAGCCATCGCCGCCATGGAGTTGGCCCCTTCCCACAAAAACTTTTCCTTGGCAAATGCCCAGGAAGAGGGGTGGAGCTCAAAAAGAGGATAGAGTAATGTCATGTTTGCATGAAATCATTGAGGCAACCAACTGCCAAGAAAAGGCCGGGCGTCAAAATTCCAATATGGTCAAGCTGCAGGAACTTCCTGACTTAAAGAATACCTTGGACCAACGTTGGGTGAAAGCCAGATATGCTCAGGTTGGTCCAGGGGAAGTTTTTGATGCCCAGCCCTGTGTTATGGCAGTGTCATTAAAACGGAATAGTTAAATTCTTAACAATGACAGTTTGGTTTGGTTGCTCAGAGAACGGAGGTTTGAAACCCATTCAATCTTCAACATTTCTAAATCAGGACATCTCAGCTTTCAATCAATCACTTGAGTTTGCTCAGTCTTGAGCTACAGTACCCTGGCCAATGGTGGGGTGCGCTGATTGGTTCGTTTGGACTTGGAACTATTTCCCCAATTGATGACTCGCCTCCCCTTGTTTAAAATAATGATTCTCAAGACCAACTTTCCTTGTTGTTTGTCTTACTTTATCATAAAATCCTGTTAGTTTACGTTTTAATATGTTAACTTGGGATAACCTGTGCGTTGACCTCTCTTGAGGAAGTCAGAAACAACGACAGCCATTTTATTTGCACTATTTTAACTACTGCATCTGGTGGAACACTGGGCCGCCCTGGTCCCCTCTAGACTGAGGCACCCAATCACTCCGGCTCAGATCATCGCTTGGATATGGATTCCCCTTTGGGGTCTACCCAAGTCTTATATGTTTGTTTGCTATCATTTATATATTTCACGTTGTACACCTTTGCCCTGTGTTACTTTAGCTCCAGCCAACTCTGCGGGGCAATGCTAACCATAATACTGATGACTAGTTCTCTAGCGGTGTGGCTGTGCACCACGCACCAACTCGTTGGGAATGAGAGCTATTAACACGCTCCTGACAGATTGATTTTGATGCCAATATTGCATTACAACATGCAGTACAGCCCTATTAAAATATTTTGCACACCTTATTACCTTCTTTTGTTTAAAACTTTGCAACAGCTAAATTATTTGATTATCTGTGCAAATGATCACAAAATTATAGCCATCCCAATAATGGATACAGATCAGGACCTGATGCTCCTGCAGAAAAACCTTTGAATACAATAATAAAATCAACAGTGATTTGCCTGTTAAACTGAGCTAACCAAAAATACAAGGGCCATATGACATTGAACGAGATCATTTACTACAACCTCATTTATAAAGTGCACTTGCTTCCAGATGCCATCAGCGTAGTGTCAATGTAGTCCTTCTGGATAATGCACAGAAAGAGGAAAAGAAAATGAACAATAGATGTGGGACGCTCTATTGTGCCAGAAAAGCCAGTCCCACCTGAACAACAAGATCTCGCAGGTCACAGGGCCTTGATTACCAATGTAACAAGTCCTATTATAGTACTAAATGAAAATCCTAAAAACTTAAATTGAGGATTTTCTCTTAGAGTAAGGTTGCCATACCTGATGCCAATGAAGTAGTTGCTAAACTGTATGTGCAACAAATAATTGAGAATATCCCAGATGAAGGGCTGAGAATGCAGCAGATACCCTATGCTTGAAGGGTGTGAATATAGCTATGCCAATTATCACATTCATCAATAGATGCCCTAGCATCGGAAATACCCTGAAGCACACTCTTAACTCTTTGGATTCTTCCCATATCCACTTAGTAAAATTTATTGATCCTTAAAAAAAGAAGAAAATATGAATAATGAGAAAAAATAAAAATATAATGATAAAATAATGATAAAACTCATAAAAATGAATAAACCAATAACATTTTAAAATAAATATGTTTTATATTTAATATCTAAAGCATTGTTGCCCCTAGTGCTGAATTAACCTTCTTTGAGAGGAAGAGAAGAGTGAGATCAAAGCCAAGGGAAATGGTTTGGATTTATTAAGGATTGCTGGAGTTGCAGCGGGCCTAAAAGTTTAACTTTTGGAAACTGTCACAGCATAGATGGGTGAACCAGACTGAGAAACCAAAGGCAGAAAGCCTGATAACTGTAGCACGCAGCATGAAAGTGCTGGATTTTTTGAAGACAAGTTTATTTAAGGCTTAGAGGCTATTGATGTAACGCTTGTATTCTGAGGGTCAAGGATAATGGATGTTGTGGCCAAAAAAGAACACCCTCTGCTTTTGTCTAGTAAAGGCTGGGGAAGTTTTGTATGGTTGACTGGACCTAAATCGTCAGGTAATTTTCTAGGGAAAATAATACTAGCTGATGCTAATTACCATGTATCACATCGAAATTATCAGTCATTATGGGCCAAAAATATCCAAAGTATATCCAAAGCTTGGGATTGGAGGCCTTTCAGTTCCACTTAAATTTTAATAGATGACATGGGCTCAGGGGATTTGTTGGTTAAGTTAGACTTATTAATAGTTGACTTAATGACTTGGGCTTGTGGGTTTTGTTGATCTTTAAAAATTAGTTTATAATGTCAATCAAGTTTTTGATCAAATTAAGTTCAAATTAGTGGTAAAAATCGCCCTGATAAGTGCTACCATTACTTGAGACGAGTGACGGTTTAGCTATTTTTAGATGTGTCAGAGAAAATTTTGTCATAAAATAGATATCATTGAAACACTGACCATGAGGCCTAGCTGAGTTACTGCAGAACCTTATTTTCATAGACCCTCTGAAATCTTCATTGTGATCCACTGGATAAGTGGCGATGTGAGGCAAGGTGTCATGGGTAAGGTGTGGTTATCATCAAGCCCCCTAAACTCTCCCTAGTTTTTTACAAATGAAAAGTGATTTTGTTTTCAAAAACAAGCTGGTAGAATTGTATATAAGATTTTTGTCTTTAAACTTTTTTCGCTGTATTAAGTTAAGGAATTACTTGAGATCAGGAAGATCAGGGAAGTGAGACGTTGTACAAGTAAATGACAAAGAGAGTACAGCCTTGAATTGTTATTCAGAAGGAGTTTATATCTTGGTTACTGCCACCGTCTAGTCTATTGTCTCCTTACAATAGGCGCTTGAAACTCTGATCCATATAAGAAGAAAAACCAATCATTTGAAGTAGACCAAAACTTCAACAGTGCACCTCTTGGAGCATATAAAAGAAGACCTTATTAAAGAGTTTTTGGAGCTATTTGTCTCTGTTCAACTGCAATCAGGCGTTTATAAATTAAACAGAAAAAATTAGATTCAGATACTTATTTCTATAATAATTTCTTTTTGAAGCACAGTCATTTTTCGCTTACAACTGAGTCACCTTGTATGATGCAATTGCCACCGTAGTGTCCACTTTCTCCTCTCACGGCCCTCTGGCTCTCCATTTCACAACCATTAAGAAGCAATTTAAGATGATCCTCAAAATAAGGAGTTCTTATGAAATATGATTCTGAGAATAACTACACCCTTCCAATAAAGGATCAAGACCACATATTCATGCTGCAAGCCAAAATCCAATTTAGATCTAAAAAGAAACCATGCTCTTGTTGCAGCTTCCACAATCTCCAAGAAAGCCAATACCGCTAGAAGAAGTCATATAATATGAAAAAAATGTGTGAGCCTAGGGCGCGAGGCTCCCTAAGCTGACAATACCATACCTCAACAATAATTCAATCCCTCCTACTAAATGTTTCATTATGTCTTCTCTTGGCGCTCTTGGTGTCCTGACAATATTAATGAGAATATAGAAAATCATTTTACCCTGTTGTAATTTCCTTATAATTGAACCCCTATTTGGATCAGAAGTCACCTAAGTGGAGGTAGTAGTATATAAGGTGAAGGTCATAGCCATTACCAACACCAGCTCCACTGTTATTGTCACTATGTCCCGTTTAATGAAGATAATCAAGATCACCCCTATATGGGATCTTACTCTAAAATATGGGGCTTCCAGTCCTGCCGCGCTAAATCCCTTGGAGTTTACTTGTCTTTTCCTATACAGTTCAGATCCTTAGTAGTGACAGCTACTGCAATAGCTTGCATAATGACTCTTCTGACTTGATGTATGTGAACCCAAAACTTGTCCTTTTTAAATTCTCAATCTAACTTCAAGGACATGTATTTCTTCATCTTACATTACAAGATCCGCTTATTGTCAGAAAAATGTAAAAATGGGAAATATAACCTTTTTTAGAATTACTGAACTGGGTCAATATGTACATTTAGCAGAATTTTAATATAATAAAGGAATGGGTTGACAATATAATGAATAGTATTGTTTTAGTTGAGCTCTTCACAACCAAATTGAGTATTCGTTTCAACGCTAGAAAGGTACTAACGCTCTTCCTTATGATACTTGAAGATACTTGAAATCTTATCTAGTACTAAAAAAAATACTTGAAATCTTCATACAATGATATCTTATCTCTTAATTCTTCTTCTTGAGTTGCCAAATTCTGGGCAAAGAGAACTTATCCTCTTCCTACTTAACGCAAGGATCTTGTGAATTTGAAAGCAGTGTATAGACAAAGGAAAACTATCCTACAACTCTAATCCCAAGAGAAAATACAAAAAATTACAAAACAGTTTAAATATCTTTGATACTATTCAATTTTCTTCAATTATTATAAAGAAAATATAAAAGGCTATAATAATGGCCCATATTAAAGTGACTCATTATAAGATTAAGAAGAGTGCTAATGTATAAACTTTTCTTTCTTGTTGCAAACACTTTTGCAACCCATTCAATTCAAGACTAAATCTAGTTTGATAATCTCATAGAGGGGATTAGTCTGCGCCTATGTCTGGGAGCAGTTGGGCAAGAAAGGCAAGAGGAGCAGGCGGAAGGCCCGCAGCCTCTAACATTCAAAAATGCCCCGGAGAATCTGGCGGAATAGAAAAAAATCTAAAAAAACCAGCGGTCACAATTTCCCCGGAGATACTCGTGTGGCAAGCACGATGCAACCAGTACATCAACACGCCACATTACCAGCCACTTTCGTTGGTGGAATTCAGAGTCCGTGTGTATCTGGACATCCAAAAAATGGCCCTATGGGAAAAATTTTGTGAAGATGTACACAAAATTTTCCTGACCGCGGTGTACGTTGCACCTCACTCCATGTTGTGCGGTTGGCTGGACCTAGGTTTTGAAAGCAAAATAGCAGCAGATGAGGCTGCAGCAGTGCGCATAGTGGTCGACCTCCCCAAAGGGCAATGGGTCATTGGAACTAAATGCACCAGATGGACAAAATCAAACCAAATTTTCCTCACGTTTGACTTTTTGCCTACTACGGTAAAACGTGACATTTTGGAGCAACACCTGAAAGATGGTCTCGCCATATACAGCGAAATACAATCTTTCAAAATGCAACATTTCACGCTGATGCCACACCTGTGCACTGGCAAAGCCATCGCAGTTCTGACCCCAATTGAGGAGATTGCAAAGGACCTAACCCAGATCCCGCACTCCACCTTTATTGACATCACAGGGCACACCACCCACCCATTCTGGGTAACCGTGGACAGCGCGCCCCCCATTTGTACCCACTGTGACGCGTTTGGCCACAAGGTGCACGCATGCCCCATCAAAGAGGGCGTCACATTCCAAGAGCACCCCTCAGCGGCCATGGCCAGCGGAGAGGCGCACTATGAACCAACCGCAAGCACCAAGGAGGCTTTCCCATGGGGAGCACAAGGCTGCTACCTATTGGTAAAGCCCATCTCCCCGCAGGAGCGGAAGAAGGCCAAGCAGGCCCATAGGACCGCGGCCAAGGAAGCGGCCAAGGCCACCACCACCATCCCACACTCACAACGCCAGGAGGACATGGAGACCTCTGCAGCGGAAGCAACTTGGGAATCCATCACCCAATCAGATTGGGAGGCCCATGCCGAATGGGCCACTCAATCTGAGGATCTGATGGGAGATTCGATCTCACCCAATTGCTGCACCCAAGCCCCAGTCAAAACTGACTTGGGACCTATCCCAACCAAAAAAATTTTTTTGGCCCACTTGACGGTGCACCAAACTTATCCGCACCGCAAAAAATTCGTCCGACATCGTGAAAACAAAAAGTGAAGGCCAAAGCCAACGTGACTCTTTCCGCAAAAATTAACAAAAACCCCAATAGCGTTGCTGCTTGTACCCACGCTGCTGTGAAAGCCCGTGGGGACCTGGAAGAGGCTGGTGGGCCCGGGGGCCCACCCCTCACACCTAAGGTGCGATGGGGGAAACCTTCACTCTAGGGATGCTGAATATCGCCGGACTCAAGGCCTCCCCATCCCGGGCTAAGAAACTGAGTTTTTTACAAAACAATTTACCCGTGGATATCCTGGCCATCCAGGATTCCCACTGTCCATGAGGTTCCGAGGAAGCTTGGAAAACAATGCTCATACCCATCCCTATCCTTTTGGTTGAAGCACTGTGGGGTGCTAATTCAGAAAAACAATTTTTTCAAATTTACATCTTCAGAAACATTCCTAAATGGCTGAGTGCTCGTTGTCACCTTCTCATGGGCTGATGTTGCACACACAATTATCAACATTTACGCCCCAAACGGTGCACAAGAGCATCAGGAATTTTCTCGTCAGTCAAATCCCTCCTGCTACCCCCCAGTTTCTTTCCTAATTGGCAACATGAACTGTTGGCTAACCTCACCAATGGACTGGTGGCCGCCCTCACCCCACACCCCACAGGGTCATGTATAACTACGCGTTCTAAAAGCCACCCTTGGGTTAATGGATGCACTGCCGCGACATGCCCCACTGCTCAAAACATGATGCGTCCCCACATCCACAACAGCCAATTAAGGTCCATGACCCGCATCGACCTTATTCTAGCGCCGGCGATATTCCAACCCCACATCTCCCACTTTAAAACAATGAAAATGGAATTCTCCGACCACCAACTGGTCTCAATAACATACCACTTGCCCATCACAGTTGCAAAGGCCCCACATTGGTGCAAAATCTGCCCCCCAGAGCTCGCGTCGCCAGGATTTTTCACGTGGGTGGAAGAGGCAACTTTGGCAAAATAATTTGTTGCACCGTTTTGCGCGGACCCCATTTCCACATGGGCAACTTTCAAAGAAGACACCATCCGCCACTATCGCCATCTCTCATCCAGACACTCACGAGCCACATCAGCAGTTATATCATGCATGCTGGCAGAATTGCCCACTTGGAGTCCAACATTCCAGCCTCAGGATATAGCCCTGCATGGGGCCAGAAGTGGGCGGAGGCAGCTGCCCACCTCAACGCACTTGAAAGGCAACACAAACATTGGGTTTGTGTCCAATACAGGGCCACACGCATCACTAAAGGTGACAAGTGCACCGCATACTTCTTCAAAAAAAATTTTGCACCACGCCAGAGAATGGCCTGCACACAGGTGCAAAAATCGGATAATTCTATTGTGGACACACTGGCTGAAGTGGCAATCAAAACGCAAAGATATTACTCTGAGTTATACCGAGCCAAACCAATTCAGCTGGCCAAAATGGCAGAATTTCTTGACAGAGCTCATATCCGCACTATTTTCTGATACCCAGAAATAATGAATTTAATTACTCCAAATGAATTATGGACTACCATTCGCGGTGTGCCAAACCAAAATGCCCAGGCCCAGATGGCATTCCATATGAGTTCTACAAAAAATATTTTAAATATATATCCCCATTGCTGCTAGCCTCACTCAACCAAAGCCTGTTGGAAACGCGCCTCCTACCAGGAGGACATGAGGCCTTTAGGGTCACACTCTTTAAGAAAGGGGATAGGCTAGTCTTAGCCAACTGGCGCCCCATTTCTCTAACAAACACAGACACCAAAATTTTAACAAAAATCATGGCTAACCGTTTAGGGACTGTAGCATCTGCCACCATCTCCCCAGAACAATTCAGTTTCATCCCCAGAAGGTAAATTTGGGATAACGTGCACTCTGTGGCTAATGTGTGTCAGTCCACAGCCTCTGGGGCACTTGTATTCTTGGACCAACAAAAGACCTATGATAGAGTAAACTGGGAATACCTTAGGGCCTGCCTCCAATAATTCCGCCTACCTCCCCGCTTCATTAACTGGGTGATGCTGCTCACGGAATTTGCAACAATGGCAGTGCGTGGCCCTGGCTTCCTAACGGAAGTAGTCCACCCTCAAAGGGGCCTGCGACAAGGGGACCCCCTGAGCCCACTCTTATACAACTTCAGCCTTGACCCACTACTGCAAAATGTGAATGCCCAACTCACTGGGGTCCATGTGCCAGGCCAAACCCCAGTCAAGATGATGGCATTGCAAATGATTACGTGGTGGGGGTGTCTAATAACAAAGATGCACGCGCGCTTGAAACCCTCATCCAGGAATATTCCCGGGTAAGCAACGCGGCACTGAACGCCTCCAAAACCAAAATCATCCTCCTTGGTCAGTTTCAGAACTGCTGGGCCCCAGCAAGTAGTTCCCAACCCGGCCCATCTGCTCGCCCACGTCCACGCCTTACTAACTCAAAACACACCGCTCCACTGGTGCTCCCCTTTGTGCCACGACCTACCATAGGACTGGTACGCCATCTGGGCGTGTGGTTGGAGGCAGGTGGATACGCGTCAGCAGTAATGGAGTGCCATATACTGGACAACGTGACGAAGCGAATCGCCTCTCTCAGAGCCCACCCTATTACCCTCACTGGCAGGGTTGTTTTAGCCAACTCTATGCTCCTATCCAAAGTCTGGTTCGGAGCCCACGCCATCCTCATCTCCTCAAGCTTCTTCAAATCCTGTATGCTTTGCTACAAGGTTGGCTTTGGTCAGGCCGCACTCCACCAGTACGGCTAGGGTCATGTTTGGCCCTCATCATCATGGTGGCATGGGCCTACTTGACTTCAAAGCCCATGCCGCCAAGATCCTGGGCACCTGGATTGCGGCCGTCACTGCTCCTACACTCCCATCCCAACAATGGTCCTGCGCGGCCCACTCCAACTTCTCCCGAGCCTTGGGCCTCAACAATCCATCAAACCCCACTCCCTGATGAAATACCTCGCATCACACACATCAGCCACAGGTCCTCACGGGACCAAAACCCACTACAAACGAATCCTACTCTCCATGCGAAGCGCAGAGTGGAGAATTCATATTAGTGGACATACAACCCAAAGAGGCCGCCCCTTTCCTCAGTTCACACAAGAGGTGGGGCTACCCATCCATGATGGCGTGATCCCCATTCGACCCCATGTCCTATCCAGGGTGGACTACCTGGACATGATGGACATCCCTTATTCCACTGAGACCCAAAAGACTATCTGGAAATACGCACACCATCCTCTGTTGCAGCCTCAAGTCCGCTCCCATGTGTGGCGCTGCCTGAGGCGGGTGTATCGTACAGCTGAGCGCTCTAATGCTTTACACTCATCCTGTGTCGTGTGTGGCCAGTATGGAACGCTGTTTCACCGCCTGGAGAAGTGCCCCCCTCTAAAGTAATATGGCGCGAAGTCCAACGTCTGCTAGGCCAGGATCAAACACATCCCTTCAGTCTGTCAAGAGATATGTTTGCTTCATCAATGGCCTCCCCCTCCCACCCTCCCTCCATGCTCTGGTGGTTGCAATCGCCATGTGGACTATCCACACGATTGTCTTGGATGCCATCGCTGGATCCATCCCCACCCTCCCTTAAGCTGTCCACAGATTCCAGTCTCATTTGGTGGATCACTTTCAAGCGTGGATGTTTGGATATCTCCCACCGCGTTGCCGACAGCTGGTCTCCTCCTGGTTCCCAGTCTGGTTCATCAAATCAGACCCCTTCCTCCACACGTGCTCAATAGTGGCTACGTCCCCTACACACGTTCCCTCCCCCTTCCCATAAGTGGCGTTCCCGCTGGCAACAAGAGATAGCATCGCTTCTCTGGGGTGCCTCCCCTGGTACTAAGTTTTGTCTCATCTGAGTCATATTTGGAAGTGTCCATCCCATGGTCGGCCTTCCCCACAATAAATTTAAAAATTTAAAAATTTAAGAGTGCTAATGTGTGACAACAGTTCTACAAACTTTTTTTAATTGATATTAAGTAAAATCAGGTAAATTCTTGCAACTAAGTGAATTAAGATCACACAGGGTATTTGAGGCATCTAAAAGTGTCAGTCACGGCTAACTGCTATATAAGAATTTACTCAGTCACACTTACAAATTTAATATCTTAGCACCTGTATTCCCCCAGGACAGTCAAGTAATTATACTTTTAAACACTTTTTCAATTCTGCATTACTAAATAGAAACCAAAGAATTTATATAGAGAAATCTCAACGCTCAACAATATTTGTTGTTGCATCAATAGGGACAGTATTCATCATTAATGAAGTAACTCTCAGGAGTAAACAAAAATGATGATTAATTCATCTACTTAATTGGATTCTGCCACAAACTAGATCATGACCTCTCCTGGCTTAGTATCTGAAAAACGTGCACAAAGCTTTCACTCTATCCCAACGATCTATCCTTAAAAAGCTAGCAACATGCTTAGATAATGGGAACCTTTACACATTGAAAGCAGGTCACATTGCCTATTAGGTTAACCTGCAAGTTTCTGCCAAAAGAGTTGTCAACGCCTAGTAACTACTGATAAACCATTATCAATTGGCGATATACTACAATCAATTCATAAACAATAAGTTAATTATCAATCATTAAATAACAATTGAATTAATTGTAAAGCATTGTTGGTAATCCTCCCCAATAGACCATCAGTAATACAATGTTATTGAATCCTGATAAAGATATACATCCTTAATTAATTACAAACAACTATATTTACTATATAAATGATAACTCCCACATGCGCTATGACGATCACCCCCTTCAGATAAAGAAGATAATAATATGTATAACAAGCTGGATTGAGGAGGCATACTGAAATCTCAACACAAGCCCCCACCAGAACAGATTTTTCAGTGAAGATAGATTCTTGGAGGCAAACGCCGCTTCATTCCAGGCCTGAATCAGCCAGCCTAGTTAAATATATATTCTCTAGTCAATCTTCCATTGCCTGCTTGATGCATCACTTTGTGCCCCTTCACCTTAGTTTGTTTCCTCCTCATCTCATTATTTCTATCACCTCCTTTAATGTGGTTTCATGGCTACATGGCACACCAGGACTAATTCAGTTGATCTCACCTTTAATATGTTCTGGAAAACCTGTATTCCCACAGGCCAGGCTTTTACAACTATATACCATACAAAGACCTTCTTGGTTGGTCTTTCTAGGAAATCCTTAACGCCTGTAATCCCCCAGGCTGGGCTCTCCATGGTTTCAAAAAATATATTCTAATTATCCTTCCTTGTGCCTCTTCATGGCAGGGTCTATAGCACATGAGCTGGCACTACTAAATGTTCACAGTTCTCTTTGATTTCATCGCAATTCATACTCCTTCTCCCTATTAGACAACAGAAGGTGGGAATACTACCTGACACTTTTGGTTCTAGCAAAACTTTTAATTGTTTATTATTAACTATTTAATTTTTCATTTTTCAAAGGATAATTCCTGTCAGGATTCGACATTTAATGGGGAAGCCTCCTACTAGGGGTCACAACTCATTATTTAAGTTATTAATAAATGCTAAATTAAGATCCTCATTAACTTGATTTGAGTTAATTTAAAGCATCAGGATAATCCTCAATAGATTAAGGTTACTGAGATGATCAATTAATTGTATTAACGAATTTATTAGTAACTTAACTACTGGCGCCTGAAGCTTAAAATGTCAAAATAATTAAATTATTAATTTAATTTCATTGCGGAATATAATAAAATGCCAAGACCCAATCATATGTTCATTTAAGGGATTTACCATAGACTTATGCTGAGTATAATCTTATTGCTGGTGGAATTTCAAGATTATGAATAGTTGGGTGAGTGTTTATATTTCTATCGCCTGCAAATTATCTGGGTTAAAACTATCAGGGATTGTTTACTGTAGTAATTCTATTCTTATAATTACTGAAGACTAAAAGATGAGGATAATTAAACCCTTTTTGTATTAGTATTTTATAAATTATTACTTTTTCAGCAATCAATGCTATGATTTTCCCTAAGCTAGGTATTCACTTGGCTATTAGCTTACCCCTTTCTTTACCTGAATTCTCTCCCTCTCACTTTTTACCTTCAAGTACTATAATTTACTGCGAGGCTTTATCCTAATAAATAACTTTTACCTTACTACACCTAATATAATTAAAATTACTAATAAATACTTTTAAAAAAAGGGCAAGGCTGGTGAACCTAAAGGAGACTTTGTACCCTTTTTCTTGTAAAGCGTGATGTATAAACATACCGCATCTGCCTATTTTTGGATTCTGGGCTGTCACCAAATGAGCAACCCATGTGGCCAAAATTCTGACAATCTCCTTAAAATAAAAATTATACTTTCATATATAAGTTTTCTCCATTATATATTCTCTACGCTTTTTTTGTTTTATTGTTTTTAGTATTTATTTCTCCTAGATCTAATACTTTTAGGTATTTATATGAACCCAGTGCAACATATGACCATTAGCAATGTTTTTAGCATATAAGAATCTATTGTTGTCTTTGCAATAATCTCAAAAGGACCTGACCTTAATGAGTCAAACTTTCTCCTTCCAAATTCATTGGTATAGCAATAGGCTACACTTTCTCCCACATGGTACTCTTTAAGATTTTGGTTATTTTAATTATCTTTTGCTCTAATTCTTCTCGTCAACGTAGTGTCAGATGTCAGTGATTGCATATTCAATCTTGATGTTATTCAAGTTGGTCTAAATATTGCTCTGAGCTCCTCCAAAGCGTGTTTTACTGCTGAATACAAAATATTGGTAGTGTGGCTCTTTGTTCATAAAAGAGATTGAACAATGTTTTCTGTCGCCATATGATAACTAATATTCTATTAAAAATAACTGAACTCAGATATAATTAACATGCGTTGGTTTCCCTAATGTCTTTTGTAAGCTTCACAGTCAGAGTTCCATCAACTCTCTCTATTATCCCATTTGTTTTGGACAGTAAGGAATGTTCACCAATTTACAGATTCACATAAACTTTTTTATCTTGGGATCACAGGACATAAAGCTGGTTCTGTTATCACTGAGTAATAAATGTGAGCATCCATGCCTGTACACTACTTGGTCCAGTATGAATCTCACTGTTCTTGCAGCATCAACTCTGCTCAATACATTTATCTCAACCCATTCAATCAGTTTGCTTATTGTGACTATATATCTTACTTTACCCCCCAGTACTAAAGCTTTAGGGTCTCATCACATCTATTGACGCCATGTGTCAAGCAAACCTAGGGCGTACTAGTTGGTATCTCGTCACAGCCTTGTGGGGCTTGTGGAGTTGATGCTCCACAAAACAGGCTAGAAAATCCACAATATTGTATTTATTTTACCAGTAATAATACTGGCCTAGACTGTCTATTGTTTTTCTTGAGCCACAATGCACCTACAACTTTGTGCACAGCTTGAATAAATTTGTGAACGTTACAACGTTTTAGGAATAGGTACTATTTTTCATAATTCAATATGAACAACTGTCATTGAACTCATTATCTTCTAACACTTTTCTTCAGCACACTTTGAATCTCATGGTGTTCATCCCTGAAATCCTTCAATAATCAATAAATTAGTTCATCCACTTGCTGGTACAAAATTCAAGTGGCCTGTAATCTCAATAAACTATCAGCATTCTGATGGGCTTATTTTGCTCATGTATGATCTTAAAAATATAGGCTTACAGCTTCAATGCCCATTGAGTCAATAGCCCCTCTGGTTCTTTAAAATTATGAACCCAGCATAGAGAGTATAATGGCTGATAAAAACCTTGAAGTGTATACCTTTATATACATTCATATTTTTTTCAAGGTGTCCACTGTGTGGCATTCACGCTACATAATATGTAGTTTTTTCACACTTGCAATGTTTAACTCATGTCAGGAAGTTGATATGACTGATATATGCTACCCATACCAACGGATCAGAGGGGGAATTGAGATTAGTCTCAAGATTTATGGAAAAAGGGTATACAAATTATAATTGATCAAATTGATGGCCATTCGGCGAATCAATAGGATTTATGCCGAGATTTTATATGAATGAGAGTTTCTAGAAAAGGAAAAATGAATTGAAGACTACCAATCCAAGGATGCATCCGCCTGGGGAACCAAGATATAAAGATTCACACAGAGGATTGAAAGGGGGATCTTTTCGTGTGGTTGAGTAGTTGCAGATAAGTTTGCGATTTATATTAATAAAGGTTGAAGTAAGGGCTGATAGCTCCATATATAAGTTTATCAAGTTTTATTAGTAAAGTCGGCAATCTTCATATCACTGATTTGGTTGCTCAGTGGCTAATACCCTGTGTAAACCAACTCAATGGAATCTAGCCTATATGCTGAGAATTAACAAAGGTGCTCATTACAGGGGGCCACTAGGCAACTTTAGTTTTTCAACAATAAGATACAATGATGAGCCCTCATTCATTCTGACATGATATGATCAGATTCAGGGCGCGGTATGCTGAAGAAGCTGGAGGCACCTAACCATGAACCAACATTATTTATTGTGACCAAACTGGGGGATGGTGAAGCTATGATTAATCTGAGATTAGAAAATTGCCCTTAGCTATGACCAACCAACAAGGACGCTCCACAAGTGTGACTCCTCATCAACTGAGAGATGTTATAGAGTGGCTGTTGCATGGATATTGCCTATATGAAGATGAGGCTGGGGAGAACGCCCTGAGTTTATTCTATAACCAACGTGACCAAGAAAATCACTACGCTCATTACATGTCTTATTTGGACACAACTACAACGGGGTTGGATCGCCGCCTCAGCACCCACAAAATTGAGGAATATCTAGTCGCTTATGTGCAACCTTTGATTCGCCAACTACTACATGTACTGGCTCGCCACAATATTGAAATTGGAGATGTATTATGGGTCACGTGAGCACAGCAGCATGATACTCGCCTCCTGCTTGACTGCCTCGATCATTTGTTTTTGGAGGTACAAGGGGCGCTGGCACAGATGGATCATCATGTTGGGGATGTCCACCGTCGATTGGACTTTTATGTAACACAGTTCATTTAAATGTACCTCGAGTAATAAGAGAACTGCCGGATCAGCATGGCCTATTGGCGGAGTGGATTCAGGATGTAATAACATTGGGGAATAATACTGAGCGCTTTATGATGGAGCTAGCTGAATGGGTGGAATCTCTCAAAGCTGTTATTGCCCAGCTCAAGGAAAAAATGACCCTGATTGAATGGCAAGTGGCGGACCAAATCAGCTCTTTATTGATGGAAGTAACCCAGCTTTGTATCAAATGGAGTACCCAGCGAATGGCACATAATGCGCTTATCCTTTGGTCAACATCTCCCAAATATCTCCAGCTTATTTGTTAGGTTACACAACTGGAAGTTGTTAGTCAGGCTGAGTGCCAACAAGCCTTCCCTCTTCCAATTGGTGAGATTAGAGAGTATGCGGACATGCAAGGGCACCTTGATACTCTTAGACTGGCCAATGAGGAATTGGTATGGGAACAAGCCTCCCTTGTTAACCAAATAAATGACGCCAATCAACAAGCGGATACTGCTAGCTGGCAGCATACCTACCTGCATAAACATAATCAAAGAGGTCCTCTCATGATTACAAGCCATGGAACAAAAACTGAACGTTGAGTGAATTCCGCCTAGAGTTGCAACATCAGTATGAAATGCTGCAACAGGAAGTTCATGATGGACAGTGTAAATGCTATTTAGTTAAAGCAGAACAGTTGATCAAGGAACATTATGCGGGGCACACTGGATCCAGGGGAAGTGGGGAAGTTAGTGGTGATTCAGGGGAAGAATGCTATGGATCAGCAAACAAATTTCCCTCAGGAATTATGATGGACCCCCACGTGACACCACTTCTTCTGAGTCCTTTTTGACAAATTAGAGTCCATCCAGCCGGCTGTATGATAATGCACAAATGAATGGTTCCTGTAGTCACTCCAAAACCAATTTTCCTGCTCCTTGCGACAGGAACCTGGAGCAAGGCAAAGCCAATCAAATTAAAAAATTACCTCCTTCAGTCATGACAGGAACCTACATGGTTACTTAAAGCGTTTTGAATTCGCTGTGGAAGGGGCTACTGATTGATGAAAAGAAAAACTATTGCTGTCCGCTTTAGATCTGGAAAGCGCTGATCAAGTTACCTGCTATCTTCCAAATAACTTGCTATCAAACAAAGAAGTTAAAGCGATTGTTCTATGGCTGTTTGGGGGCGCCACCAAGATGGCCCAACAGAAAGCCGACTTTATGACTATACAGTTTCACTGAAATGAGAGCCTATTAGAATTTGCTTAGCATTTTTTTAGTAGAAGTACATGTCCTACTTGTAGCTAACATTTTATCCACTGAGGATGTTGGTATAGTGATGACGGCGGCTTTCAAACCACATCAGGAATTATATAATGCTATGTCTCACATGTTGGATGGAGATTCCAGACTTATCCAAATCATGAACACCTTACGTCGACTCTCTTCCATGATCAGCGCCCCCAAGTAGCCCAAAATACCTCTGCTGTCTATGCTCCAAACTCTTCAGGATATGGACTGCAGAGACTGGGTTATCAGCTGCTAGAATGTATTCATCCCTCATACAAGTCAGTGGACCCCTTTAGGCCCATGTACGCCTCGCCAGTTCATCCACGACCTTGGAACCATACTGACAACTTTCCAAACTGGTCCTTCAACCACAAGCTATATACATGAACCTTTTATGAACACTTGCTTCCAGTGCAGACGAAAAGGAAAATATGCGGGTAATTGCCCTAGAAGACCACAAGTGTATGAAATGCCAACTGAGAAAGTCAAGTAGGAAAAGCTCAAGCGGAGTAGAGACAGGACTCTCTACCTCCGCTAAGTCCAACTCACGAGCCCTAGCAATTCCCAAATGTCTTTTTAGCCAGAATTCGACCCTCAATCAGAAGATTTGTTATACCAACAGCTTTCGTTGGATACCCCTGCTTCTGCTTCTGAGAGTAAAAGCTCACCCCATAGCCCCAATTTCTGCCAGGATGTATGGAAGCCATATGCGTGGAAGATCCTGGAACAGACCAGCACCAGCAACGCAGATCTCTTGACGAATGTTGCCTCTTTAGGGGTTAATGTAGCCATTCTGGTAGAAAAAATTTAATATTGAGTATCCTCAGGTCGTCAAGGGCATTTCCTTCTTTTTGAGTAACACAAAGCCCTTGGACGTACATGTAATAAACACTGATGGTTCTTCTTATTCAGAATGTACTTAATGCAACATTTTGTTTGAAACACAAAAATCCGTGCTATCATAGACAGGGGAGCACCTGTGAACATAGTCTCCACCCGGTTGGTGGCCAAAATTCTGTTGAAACCAGATGTGGACCATCAAGTAGTATATGGGACCGCAGATACGCATAGCACTGTGTCAGAAAGAGCATATAGCATGTTGCCTTTACGATTTGGGTCAGTCCAGACGTCTGCTCTGGCGGTGGTGTTGCCAAATAACAACTATGGCATGTTAATCAGTGCGTCATTTATGAGGAAATTTAGCGTTGTGATAAATATGGCAGAGGAAACTCTTAATAATTTAGGACAACAGATCCCCATATATTTTAACTTCTTCTGGAATCCCAACTGATCCAGTTCACTCTAGTCAAATCAACCTAGCATACAGCGAAGGAGTGATTCCTGTTTGTTATCAATGATTAAGTCAGTGGACCAGGACCCTCCTCAACCAGATATATGAGTACAAAGGGATCCCGCTTTAGGCAACAAGCTCTTTGAGCCTACCATATGGACACCAGTGCATAGTAGGGACTGGGTTTGAGATTGATGTCCATAAAGAGCTTTACAGAGAAATTATGGCACCTCACCAGCACTCATGGCTTGAACCACATGTAGCTCCAGGGTTACTATTACCTGGGAATGGGGAGGTGAAAGAGCTGCTAAACGAACTTACAGAAGAAGGCAATAATGATCTGGAAGCACCAAGTGGTGGCTTACCTACACTTAGTCCCTATAGAGGAAGTTCGCTGTATTAATGATTTTGGCTCATATGAGGATCTCGGACTACTGGCAAGCTCATTGTTTGGCGTACTGACTGTGGTTCCATGGGAAGCGCTCATGGGATTATCAGAGGAAAAGCAAGATAAGGCTATGGCTTATTTGAAAAGTATCAGGATATTTTTGCACATGATGATCATGATTTGGGGTGCGCTCAAGGGGTGGTAAATTGGATAGATATGGGGGATCACCCTCCCATTTGATCGCAACATATTAGATGTTCAAAAGTGGTGGAAGAAGTTATCTCTGATGAGGTGGATAAACTTATCATGCAAGGAATGCTTGAGCTGTCAAACAGTTCATGGACATCACCTGTGCTCATTGTAAAGAAAAAGGATGGCTCAAATCAAGTGGTTATTGATTATTGTAAACTCAATAACATAATGAAGATGGATTCCTACCCTCTTCCATGGATTGATGACGCGTTAGACCAAATTAGTTGGGGCAAATTATTTTTCTGCCATGGATCTGATCTCGCGGTACTGGCAGATCGAGTTGCCATTAGTGGAATGAGAGAAATGTGAGACTATCACTTTGAGAGGATTATTCCAGCTGACTTTTATGCCACAAGGGTTATGTAATGCCCCAGCTACATTCCAGCAAGCCATGGATACGATTTTAGGTAATTTAAAGCTGTCCTGCGTTCTAGTTTACCTTGACAATATCAATGTTTTCTCGCGGATTTTTAATGAGAACCTTGCCCACTTGGAACAAGTGTTTCAGCAACTCGCTACTGCTAATATAAAAATTAAGCCTCGGAAATGCAATTTCTTTAAAGAACAATTGGAATAACTCAGGCTCGTCATGGATTCAAATGGGCTTAAACTGCAGCCGGCTAAAGTGGAAGAGATAAGCAAGATGACTCACCCAGGGAATAAATGGGACATTCAGTGTTTCTGGGGATGGTCAGGTATTATTGATGGTTCATTCCAAATTACAGTTGCATCAGGGCCCCACTTTTTGAGTTGCTAAAAAACGCTCTTTTTGATTGGACGGAATGATGCCAGAACGCTTTCAATGTATTGTGAACCGCGTTAGCAAGCGCACCCATTTTGCAATACCCCAACTTTGACAAACAGTTCATAGTGCAAATTGATGCATCCCTCGCCGCTATAGAGGCAGTATTTTCCCAGAAGGATGATGACAGCGTGGAGCATCCTGTCGCATTCTGTAGTTGAAGCTTGAACTGTCATGAACAAAACTACACCATGACTGAGCAGGAGTGTTTAGCAGTGATCTACGCTTACAAACAGTTTTGTGTATATTTGCATGAGGTAAGATTACAAGTGGTGACAGATCATGCTTCCTTGCGCTGGCTACAGAATCTGCGTGAACTGGAAGGACGGCTTGCACGTTGGGCTCTGAACCTTCAAGCATATAATTTTGAGATTTTACATCACCTGGGAGAAAAACATCAAAATGCGGATTGTCTTTCTTGGCTGCCAACAGTTGCTATCATAGTGGATCTTTCTGACATAATGTACAAGAAGATGGTGGCGAACAGAAATGTCAGGATGAGCTGCCACAGGTGATCATGGAATTAGATGGGCTCAGAAAAGATACTTTTCTATGCAAGGGGGAACTATATAAGTGGATCAAAGACCTGATGCTGAGTTTCACTAAACCTTTGGCTAGACCCTCAATTATTATGGATGCTCATTGGGCTGTAGGACATGAAGGATTGCAGTTAACGCTGTATTTTTGTGACTCCAATACTACTGGGAGAGCATACATTATGACTTATTGGAAATGGTCAGTTGTTGCCATCAGTGTCAAGTGGAAAAGCCTTACCACAAGAAAACCACCTACCAACTAGTGAAACCCCAGCTCGCCTGGCACACCGTTTCCATTGATGTAGTGGGACCTCTGCCAACTAGCTCCAATCAATCCAAGTATACAATCATTGCCATCGATCATTTGACCTGATGGGTGGAGGTCAGGGCTAATAGGGACTTGGGAGCGGTCACCACTATCAAGTTTATTATGGAGAGTGTTATACAGTGACACAGCTGCCCACAGTTTATTCTGATGGTTAATGGAACCAACTTAACTTCTCATATCCTGCCAAATTTGAATGAGTTGATGGTGATCCTCAGGGTTTTGATTACCCCCTATCACCCAGAATCAAATGGGATGGTGGAGCGGGTCAACGGAGCCCTAGTGAACATACTCCGCAAATTGGTAAAGGATTGACCCTTGGAATGGAGTGACCTTCTACCCACTGCTGTGTTTGCGTATAATATCAGTTATTATTCATCCACTGGTAAAAGCCCATTTCAATTGCTGTATAGTCAACATCCATCTCTACCCACCTTGCTTTATTCATGTGTAGAGGACACTGGTGGTGTGGATCCCCAGCGATAATTGATGAATCTGATGGATACATTGATCAAGCTGCAAATGGAAGCCTATTCCACCAGTTTGGTCAAGAAGATTCGTAATCAGGCAGCTGATCAGAAGAGATGGAGTGGACTTCCACTGTTCGCTGTGGGGGACCACGTTTTATTCCATGACCAGCACGGATTTGGGTGTAAAAACAAACTCATCAACATTTGGGCTGGCCCGTTAAAGATAATCAAGAAGATTGGCATGGATGTCTACACTATTAAGGAACCTGCTGGGGGTTGAATTATCAACCAAGTTCACATGAAGTTCCTCCAAGAATATAAACAGTAAGAGCCTACAATCTAGTCAAAGGGGGTGATATCAGGAAGTTGATATGACTGGACAATATGTTACCCATACTGATGGATAGGAGGGGGAATTGAGATGAGTCTTAAGATTTACAGAAAAGGGTATAAA
Organism: Massospora cicadina; assembly: GCA_022478985.1. Classification (NCBI taxonomy): domain Eukaryota; kingdom Fungi; phylum Entomophthoromycota; class Entomophthoromycetes; order Entomophthorales; family Entomophthoraceae; genus Massospora; species Massospora cicadina. Next base: position 53,118 of record JAKSZP010012282.1, read on the forward strand.
AATTATAAATAATTAAAATGATGACCATTCAGCAAATTTAGAGGATTTATGCTGAGATTCAATATGAATGAGAGTTTCTATAAAAAGGAATATGAATTGAAGACTACCAATCCAAGGATGCATCTGCTTGGGGAACTGAGATATAAAGAGTCACACAGGGGATTAAAAAGTTTTTTTTCATGTGGTTGAGTAGTTGCAGATAAGTCTGTGATTTATATTAATAAAGGTCAAAATAAGGGACGATAGCTCCATATATAAACTTTATAGAGTTTTATTAGTAAAGTCGGCGATCTTCCTATAGTCCAATTTGGCTGCTCAGTGGCTAATACCCTGTGTAAACCGACTCAGCAGAATCAAGCCTATATCCCAAGAATTAACAACTCACATGACACAGGATAATCTTCCCCGTCATTGTCTACTTGATTTGAAATTGTTCTGATTGCCGTTAATTAGGCATCTCTCTGAAATTATAAACGTAAAATAAAAATTAGGGCACTTCAGAACAAGAATAGTATAAATGTATCTTCTCAGCTCATTGACTACTTCTTGGCCTCAACATTCCACAAAAATCCTTTTTTTATTCCTTCAGTAGGTGAAATAGTGGTTTTGCAATCTCTATAAAACCCTTAATATTGGTAATAGTAGCAAACTACCTCAGGAAAGATTTTTATGTACCAACCACTCTTTGGAATAGTAATCTGTATAATGGCCATTATCTTCTGCAGCTGCATTTATAATCTGCCAGAGTTTTTAACAAACCCAAATATTTAAGTTCTTTCTTGTAAAAATGGCTTTTTATGGCCCAATCTTCAGATTTGACGTTGTTAGTCATCTAAAAACTTCTTTCAAGTGTTTCAGATGATTGGTAAATGTCTTATTGAGAACAAGGATGCCATTCAAGTACATGAAAAATACAAGATAACTTAGTTTATAAAGAATGGAATCCATCGCCCTTAGGAAAATAACTAGCGCGTAACATAACCCCTGAGGAAATCTTATCAGTTGGTATAGCCCTAGTGCGGTGCATGTTGCACATTTGGTAAAACTGGGAATTGGGGGCCACATAATTGAGCACCAATTAGTAAATGTTCGGGATATGTTTATATTTTTTGGATAGTAACTCGCTTCAGCTCCCTTGTTCAACTGCACAGGTTCCTTGTATGAGGGTTGTTTGACTTGTTGATAGATATATATATGAGGCAGTAGTATGAGAAATAATACTTTAGTTGATCTTAATAGACAAGATGGTAATTAGGTCCACCTTTGAACTACTGCTTGTCCTAATCTTGAATGGTATTCTAGAAGATCTGTAAGAATCACTTCCCTCTTTGGTATAACTTAACCTTGGTTTAGGTTCAGAGGTCCTTCCCATCACTTCTCATCACTCAGAGTCCGTGAAGATGACAGCAATAATATAGACAAAAGATCTTTTTGTCCTTTTAACTATAATACCAATAGAAAACAGTTTAAATTATATAAAATTTATTAATGATAATTTATCTTACTTTTATCTGCTTTATAAAAGACCTAGGGGTTTTATAGTATAATTGGCGCCCAACTCTATGGTTGACGCCCCTATTGGATACGACGGCTTTTATCAATAAATTAAACCTCCAGGTTGCTCAAAAACAATGATCTTCCTCATATGTTTCAATTGTATTCTTTTGCTGAATCTCCCTGCGACTCTTCTGAGTTGAAATGGAGGATGTGTCCCAATATCTTTTCTCAACTCTCATCAGATTACCCTTATTAGGCAACCTGCTTAGGTAAATTGACTCTTATCCATAACCAGCAGGCAGCAATCCCGAAAAACTTAAATAGAAATTTGCTTTATACCAGGCATAACTCGCCAGCAACTCATAAATCTTTTAATTAATCAGCAACTAAACCTGATCGACTCCTATAATCTAATTAAATTATCAATAGTAAAATTGACAAATTAATCACTTGTTAATTGTCGGGGATCACCCCCAATGAGGATTAAGCAATATGGCATAATGATCCGGCAGATCAACCCCAGCAAGTTACCTAATAATCATTCAGTATATTACTTCAAAATAATAGTTATCATACATAATTGATATCTTCACATCCACTAATGGGATGTGTCCCCTAGTGGACAAGCAGATGAATTATAACCAATTAAGCCAGATATATAAGCATACTAAAATCCAAACAATAATATTCTTGTCTTAATTTAGTAAGTCTATTTGCCAATACCCCAAGACAAATACATCGCCAAAAAGAACTTGGCTTCCACAAGGTGATCAATAACGTCATCTTTTCTCAGTAGCGGATAAAAATCCTTCTTAGTGATTCTTATTAATAATTGAAAATCAATCACAAATTGATTTAATCCATTCTAATTTACCACTAGATTGGACTCTTCATGGAATCAATGAAGGTGCAAGGAGCGCATGCTCAATCAGTAATGATTTATTCACTGACTTCAGCTTTAGTAGCCTTAGATAGGCGGAAAGTTGAATTTCATATAAAAAGTGGGTATTCCCCAATGTCACTGTTGGAATTCAGGTTTTTGGTATGCTTGCTGGTGCGTTTTTTAACTAAAATACAATAATAGCTTGCAGGAGAAATATTGCTCTTGACTGTTAGAATTATTTTACAAGGGAATTTTGTATACTTAAATTTAGATATAAAAACCTTTAACAAATACTTAAAAAGTTAGATTTTATGATATTTTATTAGTGGCAGCGATAGGGTAAAAAGCAAACCCCTTAAGATCTCGCTGCTTACTATTTAAATCAACTCAAGACTCAAAGTGCAATAGGTTGAAATTCATTATAAGCTTCAAACCTTATTAGAAAATATGGATTTTTGACCTATCAGAGCTCTCAAAATTCACCCATTTACAAGCGACGACTGAAGTTGAGTTGATGCCAGGTAAGGTGAACCCGTGAATCAAGGATTTAATATATTTAAGCTAATCACCTGGTGGGAAAATATTGGCACTTAGCGATACCCCCTCCTAGGCTATAAAAGGGGGTGGTTGTGGCGTAAGTGCTTGAATTAAATCATAATCAGGATAGGGAGGAACATCGGATAAATTTCCTTGATTTTGTTGCAGGCTCAGCGTAGCCCTGCTCTTAACTATAGGGTTATTTGACTGAGGAGGGGTTATGGAATTATTATCCCTGTTGAGAAATTCCACTGAGAATTGACCAGAGTTTTTAGGCCACTTTTTATCCTTATTGAAATTCAAAACACTATTATTAGAAAATTGGACAGGCAAGTGTCTGACAAGTACCAGATTCTAATTGGTGTGGGGATAGACTCTCCCATCATTTAGACCATTTGCACCCAAAACATTCTTTTCTCTTAAGTGAGAAGGAAATTTTCCAACAGTCACCTTATGGATCACGTTTTAGTGCATCCAAGGTCATGATCATCCTGGACAAATATGAACAGATATTTCTTAAATGATTATAGCACTTCTTCCTAATGATGTTCTGATAACCCAGCCAGTTGTCCTCAACTAACCAGTACTTCAGGTTTTCAGTAACATCCACTAGTAATCTCATCTCTGTTAGTGTTCCCTTGTCATGATAATCTCTTAAATCAGCTGTCAGGATTATATGCTTAATTACAATAACTCAATTTATTCCACCCTCATTTGTTTTCACTCAGATTGGACAGTAGTACTCAGATTTCACTGTGGCCTGTCATTATAGTCTCTGTAGCCACCCAAGGCTCCAATCTCAATTGTTCCATGGGTGACAATTTCTCAATATAACTTTTTAAACTCTGATTTTTCACCTCCCAAAAAGGGGCCCTCCACGCATCTTTACTTTCAAAAAGGCCTAACAAAGGGATTATCAGTAAGTAAAAATCCTACCATGGCTCTTTTGGCTAGTAGCCTAAGATGCTATATCAGATGTGGAAGAGGGAATGAAGGGATCTCCATCAGTATATCAAAGGACACACAACATAGTAGACAGAAATGAAGTTGATGCATCAATGGCATGGGGTTGAAGATTGTCAAGTAGAGGGTTCTCATTGATGAGGTCAGCAGTATGCATAGCCTCAAGATATTATTCAAGTTAGAATTTGGCATGCTTTATCAACTCCAACACACTTAAAAAGCTTTTAATTTGTTGATAGGTTTGGGTGTAGACAACTTAACAATTTATTTTTCTGGGATTTTCAGCATTAAACCTTTGTTAACTATTATTTGCATTCCTTGCAAAATAGCATTTTGTGTTTTCTTCTTCAGTGGTATCACACTGTTTTAAGAATCTGTTTCATTTACCTGTTTTTTATACAACCTAATTTTATTGGATGGTAATTATGCCGTCATTGTAAAATATATTAACATAATTTTTATTCTTTATCAGCGGAGCTTCTCCTTTCTGCTGATATAAGGCAGTGTTTCCCCAAAATTATTAAGTACTCTCCTCAAAATTGCATTAGACACCATGATTTTTAGGGAATTTAGTTCTGATGGGGATGTCATAATTTTGACTTGCCAATACTATTCTAGGAGCTGATACCACTAGCAATCCAAATCCATGATGCAGTGTATTGTATGCTTTATAGGATGTTGTAGTATCTGGTCAGTTAGTTCCATATGCTTTTGGCGTTCCATATCTGGAGAAATCTTCATTTCCTTCGCAACCTTAGTTGAAACAATATTCATGGGCACTTCACTGTTGATTATTGCCAGTACTATTACATGAGTGCTATAATGTCTGCATAAGTAAAGTCAAAGTATTTTAATAAAGTGTTACTGAGTGAATTGTGGCATTATTCACTGATTCTAGAGTATTTTTAATAGCGCAGACAAATCAGAAAAAGATTCTTTGATTGCGCTAGTAGAAAGTGAAATGTTTCCATCACAAAGTTTTGTTTTAAGTAATTCTTTGATAATTTCATCAGTTCTGATATTTTTCCTCTAACTGATAAAACTAAGTATCCAAAAAAATTTCATGATTTTGGGGGCTATTCCCTTCGCCTTTGTTTGATTTTTTATATTTACGTCCTAATTGACCACCTTACAGAGTGGTCAGGTTTGTCTTCATCAAAAATAGATTGGAAATATCTAAGTCATCTTTGAATATGTCATAGGTAATAGGATTATCTGCAGTACTAGATTGTTCTGAATCTAGACTTCTAGCCTTATTTTGAATCCTGGACAGTTTCTTTCTCTTTATCCTGAACCAGAAATACTTTCTCTTAAGGCTTCTTGTATCACCATTGAGCGACTACATGCTAGGTTTCCACATTGGTGGAAGCAGCTTTGAGTCTTATTGCTCTTTTGTCCTTCAGGCTTATTTCCCGCTACAACCCAAGTCTATAGTCCTTGTTAGGCTTAGCAAATTTCACTGTACAGTGATTTCTGGTGGTATTGGAACTTTATGATCATGTCACTTAACCCAATTAAATATAAAAATTTCCCTGCCCACTAGGTAATTTACCTTAGTAAGTGTGTTATCATAAAAAATGATAACTATTGTTGACAGTTATTCCTGAAGGAATATTATCTAACCTGCCAGAATTTAGTTCTAGTGGATTTTAGGTATTTTGTTGAGGAAGATCCCTTGCGATGCATTTAGTATATGATATGATTACCAAATTTAATTATTGGTATTTTAATTACACTAGTCAGCTTAAGTTTGTCATTAATTGACTCAGGGATTTATAATTTGTTAATAAGGTGTCAAAAACGCTTATTGTAGCATCTTAAGGGTTAAACTTTTAGGTAATGCAACCTGCTGCTGATGGGTAAAAGGTCCTGTTACCTAAGCAGGTTGCTAGCTTAACTAGATTATCCCATTAAGGTAATTAAAATGACAATGTGGGGACGCATTTATTGTTTAACCAGAAAAATTGCAATTCTAGTTGGTAGTTGGGGCTAGATAGATGAAGGGAGGAAAAATCCATGTGCGGGGTGACTTATGAGGCCTAATTTATTAGCAATGGCTGCCATCTCAAAAGAAAGGCGCGAAAGTAAGAGTTGGGCAATGAATTCCCTAAAACTATCTTGACCTTAAGTAAATTAAGCAGACAAATGAAAACTTGAATATTTAACTGTTATAAAATTTTGTATTTTTTCTCTATGATTTAAAGTTGTAGTCAAATATTCTTTAGTTTTTATTGCTCTTAGGTTCTTAACGACTCTTGCAATAAAGAGAGAAAGAGTTTAAGGGAAAGTATTCCCTTGTTGTATAGAAAAGTTTGGCAGAGTATCTTTTAGGAACATAATGAAAAGCGTTATCACCAGTCTAGCATTTAGAACAATAATCAAGTTTGCAGTGAAATACCAATTAGGACAATAGTCTTCAAACTATTATCAGCCCAGTTAATTAACTATATTAATAATCTGCTTTAATGAACACACCAGAACCTGTGCAGTAGACTTGGGAGCTACAGAGAGCAAACTAGCTAAAATGTTTAAAGATAGTAATGGCTTTGAAGGTTTGGTAATGTGCTTAAAATGTTGGCCTTAATTTTGATACTTCTTTATCTGTGATATGGAAGTTTAGTTTTCAAGTGCCAAAAAGCATAGAGCAGTGCAAATATCTGTAGGTCCATAGTACCGTTTGCAGTGCTATCTGTGTATTGAAATCCAATTGAACTTTTTCGCCATTCAGGTTTTGTGCTTCCAGACATAATCAATCAGTGAAAGTGGCTAATATTTTATTCTTCTAAATCTGAATTCCCAGAAACTCCTCTTTACAGTTATCCATACATACATAAAGGATCACCAGACTTAGCCATGATTGCTTTTTTAATGTCTCTTTATTTACAATTGTCCCCGTTAATATGGGGCAACAACAGTTTTTGACTTTCAGTGTCTATGCAGCTCATTATAAATGCTTTTTGTTGGTCGTCATATATGAACATCATCATTTTGAATATGATTAAAAACGCCAGTGCGTTATCCTTGTGAAACACAGGTAATTTTGGTGTATTCCAATATTTTGCTGTTGTTACTATGGCAGAAGATTCTGTTAAGCAACCCAACTATTGATAGGGTTACTTTTGTGGGTCATTTTTAAAAATTTCCATGAAAGCTCCAAGCATGTTTTTAATGTTGCAATTACAAGCTGAGCTTTCATGCATCTGATTATTGGCTTCAATTGCCTCCATATGGGCACAATCATATTTTTGATTTTCAAGTTCTTTTAATCAATTTAGAATCTGCGCCAAGTCTTCTTGAACCCAACGTAGCATTCTCTATCTGCTTCTCTCTCAGTTTCTTAAACATAACCTCTTTGATTACTTAAGTATCCTTCCAATTCAAGGAGGTGAATTTTACATTAGAATCGTTGTTACCTTTGTGACTTGTTCTATCTCCTCCTTTTCTTAATAACCGTTAATCCTACATAGTTAGATTGGCTTGTGACACTGAGTTCAAATTTCTTTATTTACAGTTTCAAATTCTGCTAGAAGTTCAAAATTTACATCTTATATGACATTGCGCTGATACTTTCTTCTGTAATCTTAGCCCTGTAACTCAATTACCCATGTAGTGAGCACAGAATATAGCCTTCTTTTAGGTTTATTTCACAGATTAAATATGTGTGTTGAATAGATTGTTGATACAATAAAGGAAAAGTTTGACAAAAATCATAAAGACCATTGTCCTAGTTGAGCTCCTCACACTTGAGTTGGCTATTTTTGAACGCTAGACAAGTGCTAGCGTTCTTCATTCTGATAATCAAAGGAACTTGAAATTTTTCATACAAAGGAAACCTTATTCCTTCAACTCTTCTAGAGTTGGAAACTTCTGGACCAGGGGAACTTCTGCCTTTCTCTACTAACACAAGAATTATAGAGAACTTGAAAGTAATATAGACAAAGGAAAACTACCTTTCAACTCTAATACCAAGAGCAGAAACAAAAAAGATAACAGTCTAAGTTTCTATGAGAATTTTATTTTTTTCAATTCTTTAAAAAACCTAAAGTGATATAATAATGTTACTGATTAATGAGACTCATTGTAAGAGAAAGAGAAATTTTAATATGTGACAACTTTTAGCAATCCAGCCTCCTTTTAAATTAATATCAAACTCGTTTAGGTAACTCCTTACAACCAAGTGTTTTTCACCTCAGTTAGGGTTTTTGAGACATTTAACAGTGTCAGTCATGACTACCTGATGTACTTGGATTTTCTCAATTGCACTTGCATATTTTTTAGCGCCTTTATTCCTCTAGGTTGAGCAAGCAAATGACTTTTTTTCACTTTTTCAACTCTGCTTCATTAAATAAAATTAAGGTAGTTGTTTAGGAAAATCTGAATCCCAACTTTTTTGGCGCCCTAATAGGAACGGCAGCCATTGCCAATTAATAGCCCTCAGTAGTTTCCCAAAAATGATTATTACTTTATCCATCTAGTCAGATTTCTCCGCAAACTAGATCATATCCCCTCTTGGGTTGAGTATCTGAAAACCGTGCACAACGCTTTAATCAGCACCAAAAAGTTATCCATATTAATATACCAAATTGGTTATGTATAGGGCCTTTTAACCATTATAAGCATGTCGCATTGCCTATTAGGTTACCCCAAAATTTGCTGCTAAAAACGTTGTCAACTCAAAGATGCTAAAATAAACCCTTTTTCAAGTATAAAAAAAGCTCTGAATTATTTATACAGGGTAAATAAATTATTAATCATTAACTAATAATAAAAACACTTGTAAAACATTGTTACAAATCCTCCACAATGGACATCTGTAGTCCATTGTGATCATATCCTTATAATTAATAAAAATATTATAGGAATTAGAACCAACAATAGTTACTATGATGAACAGGATTAATCTTTTTGTTGCTATTTGACTCGTTCAGATTAAAAAAAAGCAAGTTGAAAAATTGAATGATTTTGGTGTTTGGTCATTTTTAGGAAGCTGTGATGTTCCTCTCCTGATCCATTCTTAAGTCTTGCAAGAGCGTAAAGAATGGTTTGGGAGAGGCTCCCCAGAAGGGCGTCCTTAAAGGTTTAGCCCATGCAATTCTGAACTTCATTTGGAATTCTTTCTCTGGAGTTTTCACCCCAAGTTGGGTTACTCCTGTGGCTCTATGGCCACCCTTAACTTGTCTTAAGGCGGGCTGCGGCGCACCAAGTTTCTGTCACATGAACAAAAACTTGGGATTTTGGGGCTTGATCTGCCCCAAATTATCATGTCTTTTACTTGGTGCGCTTGTGGCGTCTAACTATTAAATTTTCTCAAAATTGGGTTTTTATTCAATAATAAAGAAGAATGAAGTTAATTCTGGGTTCACTACCCTGATTACTTACTTTATCTTTTCCTTTGATTTTAGTTTCCATTTTACAGAGGTTTAATTGGTGGTTGCAGGAGGCACTAACACTTATCTTAGAGTTTAACCTCGCATTGGACATACTTTTGAAATCAAAGAATGGCGTCAAACTGAAGATAAGTGGTAAGCAGAAACTGGAGTTACACAACAGTTACAGTTAACATATAAAATGGAAACTCCTACATCTGTGATGGCAAATTACCTCCAGTGGACAAAGCAGATAATATAATTGATTAAGCTGGATTATGTGGAGATAATGAAATACCAACAGTAGAAAAAACCACAGAGCTGCATGTTAGAGCATCCCAATTCTCTGGATAAGCTGGAATTTCAATTGATGAACCCAAAAGGTACTCTTCCTCCCCCTGGTGGTGGATGCATCAGAAGGAATGCCCAATTTTCCCATTAATAAGACAACTCTATCCCAAGGGTGGTTAGCCTGGCAGGTAAAACTGCTTCCACCCTAGTGCAGGTTTTGAGCTTAAAACCTGTACTGGCTAGAAAAAATAATTGAGTGGTATATTTGTCCCAAGGTCAAACCACCTAAAAATTTTTTAATTTCAGCATGAAGGGTCCCTCTGGTCCCCTTGCCTCAGGTGTAACAAGACAACTATATCCCTCAAGCATATAGTTTTGGTAGAAACCGTTATCTAAGTAACATTACCTACCTCATCTTATGAAGATTTATGGAAGATCTGATTTATTAAATTAGGAACCTTTGGTCTGCGCATACTTGACCATGCATATTATAAAATAATACTGTATTAATGATGAATCTTATAGATCAGCCTCTGATGACTACTCAGAATCACTCAGTTGCATATCTTTATACCTTGCTTATATAACATGTTAGCTTTGTCTCTGCCTGTGGATTATTGTATGATCTAGGACTAGAAGAGGTTTTTATCATTGCACAATTTAATAAGTTCGACAACATCTTAACTAATAATCAATAGCAAATTGCCAAGTCTCTAATTAGGAAGTATGCTGACATCTTAAAATGGTCCTGATGAATTTAGTAATGAACGGGGTTCTACGCCAAAAATATATGGTGACTCCTAGCCCATCTAAGTTAAACTGTATCAAAATAAAATCAAAGAAGCCCAATTCACTCATGAACTGAAACAACTTTTAATTCTGGCTTCTTAGAGTCCTTGGGCGTATACCCTGTTTATGACTTTAAAGAAGGAACGCTTTCATCGCGTTGTAAAGGATTGCTTAAAAGTTCGATGCAATTACGCAGAAAAGGAAAGATTTTCATAGACTCACATTGACAATTCTCTTCGCCTTTTAGTAGACCTTAGTTCTTTTTGGCCATGAACATGCCTGGTGGTTACTAACAGATCATTCTGGATCAGAAAACAGGGAGAAATGTTTACTAATTTCCAGTGAAGGATTTTTAAACCTTTTCAAAAGCCTGAGGGGTTTTGTAATGACCCTGCGACCTTCTAGAGGGCCATGTATGGAAATGCTCTAAGATTTTAAAATGTATTGCATATTGGTCTACCTGACAATGTCACGGTGTTCTTCCTACTTGAATGAGCACAAGATGCACCCTAAGTGGTTTTTGGTTTGTATGAGAATCACATTTTCCAATTGAAGCTGGCAAAATCCAGTTTCTTTAGAATAAAATGGAGTTCCTCAGCCATAATGGTACCCTCAAAGGATATCGCCGTTATCTAATAAAGTTGACGCCATACAAAAGTTTGTCTTACCCCAAATCTTGAGGGATGTGCAAGTCTTTTTGAGTATGATCATTTACTACTGAAAATTCATCCCACACTTTTATTATTTGTCAAGCCCCTCATCTACCTACCTCCAAAGAAAGTTCCAAATAATTGGGCGTAATCACAATGACAGGTTTTGACTCCTTAGAGAGAAGCCCTAATGAATGCTTCAATTTTGGTCCACGCTAAGTTAGAAAAGTCTTTCAAATATATTAATAAATGCTAGTAACGTAGAAAGTGGAGCTATTATAGCACAACTCGATTCCAACTAAGTTGACCACCCTGTAGCCTACTTCAGTAAAACTTCAACAAGGACCTAACGGAGTTATAGTGTCACAGAATGAGAGCACTTAGTAGTCTACTGGGTATCATGCAATTTTAGCCCTATATATGGGAAACATTTTACCCTTGTAATAATAATACTTTACTTCAGTGGTTATAGCAGATGAAGAACCAAGATGACCAGCTTGCATGATGGGCTCTAAAGCTATAAGGTTATGACTTTTCGTAATTCATTAGGCCTGTGCTATACACCAGAATGTTTGATGGACTATCCTGTTGCCAATACTAACCTTATACATCTCAGATGAAAATTGGGTATAAATAAATTGTTTTTTATCCTGGAACCTGGTAATGAGAGGCTATAAGGTCCAAGAATAGTAAAACAGATGACGAATCAAACCTAAATTGCCATTAGAATCCTTTTATAAGAAGGTAGGCTCTCCTTCGCTCTCCTACATCCGTCCGTTTACCAGAATAACAATAATTATGTAAGCAAATATAATTGTAGGTCATAACGATATGAAAAAAACCTATCAGTGGCTCAAGCATCGATGCTACATGAGACTGTATAATTAATTTCATCCATGTTGTCATAATTCAAGTATTATGTGTAGAAAAAAAGGCATACTATGACCAAATCTTCAACATCAAGAAATCAGACCAGCATCTCTATTTGTTAATGTCAGCATAAAATTAATCAGGCCATTACCTACCATCATATATAGACATTGCTACATCATATACAGTCAACAACTTCAGAAATAGGTAAGATAGTTTCAGTAGGCTTTGCTAAGACTAAAACTACTGCCTTGTTCCTCCTTAAGCAAATCTTAACCAAGCATGGTAGCCAAAAATATTCTATCTGTTTTTGGAACAAACTTCATATAATAATATGTGACAGAAGTCAATGTGTTTATGCCAACCTATAAAGCCTTTAAGTTCCCTATATTTTTGCAACCAAAGGTGCCATAGAAAAAGTGAATGTCACTATTTCTTTATTGTGTAAAATGGCACAAACCGAATTAGGTAGATGAAACATGTACCTCACAGGTGCACTGTTGGCTTATCAAGTAAGATATTTTCAGATAGCTCAGATGTCTCCATTTAGAGCTCTGTACAGGCAAGATTCTGTAATACCTTATTTTGTTCATAATATCTGGAGACCTTATTAACAGAAACTCTGTTTTATCCAGGAGAAGATTATCCAAGGAAATATTAAGATTAAGATTTATAGTGTTAAAATCCCTTCAAACTGTTACTCAGAGAGAGAGGAATGACAAGCAGTGCCACTAAGCCTATTATGCCTAAACATTGTATGGGAGACCTAGTCATCTTTTATCCTCGTCATGGGGGAAAGGCCACAAAATAATTATGCTATGGTCAGGCCCTATAAGGTGATATACTTCCGTGCAGTGGAATAATCTATTGCCTCTATTAATATGGATAAAGTTGTTAATAAGCTCCACAGAAGGTTCTTCAAAGCTATCTTCCTCTCTGAAAGATATGGAGGGTGGGCAGTATCAGAAAAGACAAAAATTGAGTCAGCTCTGAAAAAGAGCAAAATCCACTTGAAACTCTTTAAAACTTTGGAAGATACCAATAGTTGAAACCTCTTGATTTGAGCATTGTCCCAAAGGAATCAAAAGAATTAAGTGACGCAGAAACTTGACGTGAAAGTGGCAATAGGTCCTCTCCTCTTTTCTCAAAGGCTTCAACTCATAAAAGACATTGGAAAGATCTTGCATATCATGAGTGTTGGTACCCACGCCAATAATGAACCCCTGTTTAACCTAAATATATCAAAATTTCTAATTTCTAGAGCGTGTTGTTTGCTTCATTGTCGTGCCCTTATCAACTACTGTAGTATTTAGTTGTCCTCTCTGAAAGTTAGGGACTTCATAGGCTGTTCAATTATTAGTCAAATGCAGTTCCAGCGGAATCTCTTAAGGACAGGGTTCCCTAAAGCAATCTCTTCACTAGAAGTTCTTTTCGAGGCTACTCTATTGCTCTGAAGAGGCAAGGTCTTCTGTATAAACAGGCATAATTAAACTAGTGAGAATAAACAGTAGATCTGAAGATTAATTATTAATCAAAAACAGCTATATTTATAGGCTGCTGAGATAATTGGGTTTGCCTAAGGGAAACTTTGTGTAATAATTGGGAACGAGTAGGTAAGGTGATCTCAATAACGTTGTAACAGGTGGTGAAGGTTTTTTTAAACTGACTATATTTTAATAGAAAAGATGATTAAGGGGGCCTCCAATTGGCAAGATCTTCATCAGCTGAAATGGTGCCTTTGTAAGTAAGATCTTTGGATCCTTCTGGAAGTTGAATTTCCTTTCGCCCATTTAGGATTTCATTAACCTTCATAGTCAGGTGGTTAAGATTCTCTGCTTTCAATGGAGCGGCCCTGGGCTTGAATCCCGCTCAGGTCTGTCCAATTCTCATTATTTTCTGATAACTGCCAAAGAGAAAATATTATAGCGAAGGGATTCCATTAGAACTAACTTGTGGTGGTAACTTGACAAATAATTTTTTAGAATTTGAAGAAACCAGCATAAAACTGATTTCCTACAATCTACTTTTTAAAATCTTCTAACAATGATCGACCTAAAGCCCTGAAACTTGTTCTTCATTGAAGGCTAATAATTTGGACAATCTTATAAGAAGGCTTCAGCGTGCTATTGTACTATGCTCAAACTGACCGGGCTTGCAACACCAGAACTTTGTTTACTCATAAACACATGGTGGCCCAAAAAATAGAGGTTATACCCCGTTCACTCTCATTAAATCTTTCCCCAATGTTTGTTTGCAGACCTCAATCAAGAAGACCCCGCTGCTCATGGTAAAACGCCTAAATCACCTCTACAACATTGCACTATGCACAAAAAACTCATTAACCACCATCCAGACCCCCAAATTAAGCCGGAAGTAATCTCATGTAGTTGCAGCAGCAATCCCTCAGCCATCTCATTAGGTTCCAGTAGAGGTTCTGTCCATAGCTGCCCTCCATGATCCAGTCAAGCTTGTGCAACCAACCATACCAATACTCCCTCGCCGCTGTAGCCCCTCCTGGTAGTCTTCCTACAATCTTCTTCCCCCATTACAGGGGTAAAATAAGAGCAACCCTTTGAACCCCAAAAAAATTTGCAGATATCAGATAGTGAATACCAACATGACAGAATTGCTAATATCAACCCCGCAGCACAACATTTACACCTGACCACCAGGAATATCTGAAACTCCTAGGATTAAGATGATATTCATCTTATGGAAAAAGCCTAAAGCACCCAATTCATTAAAAATCTCTCAACCTCTTGAGCCCCACCAACCAATCACATCACATCTCATACCTCCTTCTTGGTACAGAAGGAGGTGGAAATGAACTCAGAAAACTTTGATAAAGCCCAGATGGAGGCGACTAGGAAACAACTGAAGGGCCCTTTCCAGCAAGGTAATGGGAGCACACTGTTATGGCTCACCAGCTCCTCGATTTTCTTCATCCAAAACAACTTCACTCCTTATTAACTCTCTTCTCTTATTGCAACAAAAGTCAATCTCAGAGATTTAAAACTTGCCGCCTCATGGACGCAGGTATTTTAGTTGGCAAATCCCCAGTATACAGAGGGAGCCAACTATTAGGTCACATGGGGCACCCTAACCCTGAAGTCCATTATTTCTAATGAGATGTGGAATAACAAGTGGTGAGCCTGACTTCTCTATAACGTTAGGTAGACTCATGTCAATATTGCATCTGCATAAGAAATCTACGTCTCCCTATTAAGTAGAAATATGCTTGAACAATCTGGAGGAAACTTAATTTGAACAAATTTCACAACCCTCTTATTCTCATTTTCTCAGATGAAAACCCACCACTTTTTCAAAAACCCCATTGATGACTTCCTGATTTTGGCCCACTTATCCACACCCAAGTTCTTCTATGGCATTCTTATGTACCTGTCAAATGCAGGCAAGTGATAGAACCTTTTACTGAAAGAACATGCCTGCCTCCAACTGAATATGGTGTTGATAAGCGATTTTAACACTGTATTTAGTTGAGTCTGGGACACCCCTCACCCCACTAGATAGGATCAATAGGGCACCACTTGACTCCAGGATTTCTTTCAATTAAGAAAAAACAATGATTACCTAACCTCCTCCATGTCCATCCTTGGCTATATGATTATAATTTGATGAAAGTATCATAAGTTCAGGTAAGCGTCATTGATTGGTATGGCCCAAATTGGCCCATGGTAGTTGGCCAAGTCTATGCTTCCATGACTTAAAATAACACCATCAGTGATCATATGTCCCTTACAGTGACCCTCACAACCAGCCTCAAACCATTTAGAGCTCTTTGCCTTGTATCGTCCAGAAATACTGACAACATTTATGAAAGAGGAAAACTGATTTTGGCTTTTATGAACCTGTAACCATGACCTCACCCTAATGCACACACCCAAGAAAAAATGACAAAAAATAAAGTTGGAGATATTGAAGATTACCCACAACTGCGCGAAAGCTCAGATGACAGCAGCCCATGCCAAAGTTTGATGGTCTAAAGCCAGGATAATATTTTGAAAGAAACTGCCAGACAGCACTTTATCTTAATAGTTAGAAACATAGGAAGCCTCCAAAAAGACATATCGCCTTGAACTTACTAAAAAAGAAGAACTGTCGCAAACATCACATTGTTGTGTTACTACACCCAATGGAAACGATAATCATTTCTTTTTTTTCAACAAAAGAGCCCACTCAAAGGCTCAGGAAATCACAACCCTTAATATGAAAACATTATCACCAAAAACAAGGAGGAAATCACCTAAGGGCGATATCAATAATATATATACCTTCTCCCGGCTGGCTAGGTAAACCCAGCTGATGTTCACAAATTCATTGGACAAACCCCAGCACTGCTGGTAAATCTTTTAGAAGATGAATGACTTCTTATGCCAATCACTCACCAAGAAGAAATGCATTTTCTGATCCACGTCCCATATCTGAGGGTCCATAGCCTGGATAGTATCCCATTTAAAGTATACTAGTAGATCCCATAAAGTTTATAGAGTCCCTCCAGCCACTACTTTTTAATTCCTCTTGGCAGAATTGGATGTGCTAATATACTCAATAGGCTCATTTATGACTCTTATTTTATGAAATCAAATCAAGAGGACCTTTCAAACTGTCGATTGATCTCATAGGTGAACACAGACCACAAAATCCTCACTAAACTTCTAGAAAACTCCATAATAAGTGGGAGGCGCCTCATTTCAACCCTGCTTATCATGGATCTATCTGGGGAGATCTCTGTGGAAAGGTTATAATGAGACTCTCACAATTCTGTTGGCTAACTCATTCCAAAATCACCAGTTTTTGGCGCTTCTCTATAAGGAAAAACTTATAATTGAGTGAATTGGAAAAATCTTGACATCTTAATAACCTACCCCCACCTACCATGAAAGGCATATGAGTTATTTCTGGCACTCTAAGACCAGCTTCACACCAAAGTACCTGACCTAACGGTCTTTATAGTGGTTGCTATTGCTAAACAATGTATCCATCAGGGGGATCAGCTGAGCTTAATCCTGTTAGAAATACCCCAGGATCCTCTCCTATCTATACCTTATGAACATCTCATGGGCATTCAAGTCCACGGAAAACACCCCAACTGCATCATAGCCTTCACCAATAACACAGTGGTGACATTACGATGTATAAAGACTAGACCTAACCATTGTAGCCCTTAATTGGTAATCAAAAGCATCTAGTGTGAAAGGCAACACCTTATATAGTATTATACTTAAGTCAGTACTCCTTCCTTTCCTCCTTTTGGCCTGAAACCTACCTGTAACATTTTCGTTACCTAGGTTCCTTACCAACCACCAAGGGGTCGCAATCAAGGGCAACAAGAACCATATACTTGATGTGATGCATTCTCATATAGCTTGCTGGGACGCAGGTGTATCACCCCTAGGATAAGCCCTGATAAATTTTTGCTTTCTGCTATTAAGGTTTGATTCCTTGCTTACTTCTTTCCCTTTCACAGTTTCTACTCTATGCTGAACGTGATAGTCGCTGCTGGATATGGTGATCCAACCACCTTCCTAATGCTCTAACTACAATATTTTGACTCTACATCAAAAGCAGCTAGGGATGCTTGGACACTAGAACTCATGCCACCTCGATTCTGAATAGGCTCCTTAAACCAATCATCTACTGGGACGTTACTTCAATGTCACAGTGGGATCCAGCCCTATGCAAGACATTAAAGCCTCTTGGGACACCTCACGCATTTATAATAGCTGTTAGAGAATGGCAAAAAAGCCACCTAGGCTATCACCTCAAACCCTCTTTAAGCGTATACTGGAACCAGGCCCCTCCTCACCTTTGTCAGAGCATTGAATGTTCGCCTGGTAAAAAAAAATTTACCTGTCTAATAGTTTGAAATCATGCTAAAAATTCAAAATCTAACCCAAGGAGAATAAGGTGAACTATTTTGAATTTACCATAGCATTATCTTGAATTAAGTGCTGCCTCCTAAGAGAAACCAACCCCTTTTATAGACCTGAAGGGGGTACCAAAGGGTGAATTATTCTCCACCAATCAAGAGCTATGGATTCCTTTAATTTACCAAAGTGAACATATTCCAAAGCCAACTTATTAATTAATGTATACCACTTTATTATCACATGAATATTTCATTCATGATATTGACCAATCACGAGACCTAAGCCATACAAAAGTGAGAATATTTAAAGGATTATGATAAATTAATCCTCTATTTATATAAATCTATCCCTCTGATTCTAAACGCGTCACTTTGGATAAAGAAAGCGCTAGATTAATTAAGATTTAAGATTGAAATCAGAGTGATAGCAAAGATGAGTCTTCTATCTGGATTTATCAGACCTATAAGAAACTTAACAAGTCAAAGGGTGCATATCTGAAAGCATCTCAACTTATTAATTCCCACATTGCAGATCAAGTTTTACAGTGGGGAAAGACTCCCAAAGCATGGCCATCTTTATGAGCTTCTCATTTACAGTATAAAATCTCTTTATGTGCAAGTGTCATGTGAACCTAGTCTTGATCCATTTTATAACTTTGACTTTTTTAGAAAATGGGATATAAAAAAATCGTGTTTATATTATATATAGTGTTATTTATTATACCTATTATTCTTGTTGACACTAGGCTTATTTAGAGTTTACTTTTTTGGTCCCAATTTTTGGCAGATGTCAAGTTTTTAAGTAACATTGAAAATGTTATATTGTTGAGATAATGTGGCTAAGCGCCTGCAAGAAGCTCTTTTTTCGGATTTTAACATGTGTTGCTCACTACAGGGACCTGTACACCACAATCTATTATTTATATCAATATGGAGGACGCCCCTATCACTAGCATAACTGGATGGATCAGAAATGGGGGTGGTTAAGAGGATGGGATGGATCATCCCCACTATCACATTTAGAGATGACTAAATCAATTATGTGATTATACCAGAGTCTTGCTGGATTACCTGGCCAGCTGCTGAAGTGGTTAGTGACTTGACTCGTGGTATATTGAAACTGGGGATATACTTCTCATGAGAAAGGTTCATTGGTAGAGGATCACTAATGTTAATCTACAAAATTTGAACCCTCCTGTACACAAAGAGTCAGCTTACCAATTTGACTACATAAATCTGAAAGTTTGGACACCCATATATGTTTCATATGATAAACCTATTGAAAGTATGCCATGGAGAACTACAATGACATCATGCAAACCATGACGTACTGAGACTGGTTTATGACTATCCTTACAATCTGGCCTCCAATCATGTAGAAAAAGCGAATTAAGAGCTTAAGAAAACTGCAGATTTTTAATTCAGCTTCATGAGAAAATTTACCACAATTGATACTGGCATAGTGAATTATGTGGAATAAGCCATGAAGATTTTTCGTGAAGAATTGGATGTGCTTTCTGCCAAGACTCACTCTCTTCTTGAGGATTTTGTGAAGGAACACAGAAAGCACAAAGAGCAATCTCACAATGAGCTGCTATTCCAAGCTTTTAAATTCAACAGGGTGATGAACAATAAATAGCCACCTTGGAACAGCAATTAGTAAGGGAATCTCTTTCTGCTAAGCATCACTTTTCGAAAATCAATTCAGCCTGAAATTTAGCTCCACTAAAGAGATTTACGAAAACTATTAGCAAATATGGCGGGAAACCCCGCAAAAGAACCCTCGGGCTCTGCCAAACGAGCCAGCACCACCCCAAACAAAGCAACCCTCGGTTACCCATTTCAGGGTCAACCAGAATCACCCGCTCTCAAGCAGCGGCCATGAAAGCAGGCACCACCCCCCAACCTGGAGCTACTTCAACTAGCGCCAGTTCACCTGATCGCACTTCTGCAACCTGCACGCCCAACAGCTCTGTGCGCTGCCTCCCACCAACCCGCTGGGACCCCCTCCAACCAAGGAGGCCATCACCCACGCTGTTTTAATGGTGTCTGCTCAGTTGAATGCAACTCAGCCCATCCAGGCATTCACCTCCCCCATTGTGTCAGCTAATTCAGCCCCATCTATTATTGCTGATGCCGTGCTTCTGGCTCCCCCCATGAGGGGCGATACCCAGCTACCTGGCCCTAAACCCTCAGATGTAAGGTTGGATTAGCCGCACATTCTGGTTCACTAAGCACCAAATTGGGACAATCTACTTTTCCCAATGAGGATTCAAATGGTTCGGATTTTGGAACTTCACACCAGTTCCAATCTCACCCGTCCCATTTAAACCCCATAATCGGCACTTCTCAAGTCGGCACTTTATCTCAATATGCTGAAAACGACCAATTCACCAATCAGCCAATGAGTTTTGCCCACGAAATCACAGCAAATACTCGGGCTGAATTTACCCAAATAGATTGGGATGGTGATGAAACATCGCCCTCCTCCCAATTGGCTGGAGTTAATTCCAATCTGGATGGGACTCCCCAATTTAGCGAGGCCCAACAATCACCTGGCACCCAAACCCTCGGATGTAAGGTTGGATTAGCTGCACATTCTGGTTCACTAAGCACCAAATTGAAAATCTACTCTTCCCAATGGGGATTTAAATGGTTCAGATTTTGGAACTTCACACCAGTTCCAATCTCACCCGTCCCATTTAAACCCCATAATCGGCACTTCTCAAGTTGGCACTTTATCTCAATATGCTGAAAACGACCAATTCACTAATCAGCCAGCGAGTTTTGCCCACAAAATCACAGCAAATCGGGCTGAATTTACCCAAATAGATTGGGATGGTGATGAAACATCTCCCTCCACCCAACTGGCTGGAGTTAATTCCAATCTGGATGGGCCTCCCCAATTTAGCGAGGCCCAACAAACCGCCCCTCAATTTAATATGACGCCAGCAACTGCTGTAACATTCCAGAAACAAGGGAACTCTGCAAACTTGTCCAAACCACCAGCTCACACTCAACCTGCAATTGTAGCCCAAAGCAAACACAAACGTACCAAAGGAGCCACTGGGGCGTGGCAAAACCTCTGGCACCAACGCTACCCA
The DNA here is from genome assembly GCA_022478985.1 of Massospora cicadina. Lineage (NCBI taxonomy): Eukaryota > Fungi > Entomophthoromycota > Entomophthoromycetes > Entomophthorales > Entomophthoraceae > Massospora > Massospora cicadina. Next base: position 73,958 of record JAKSZP010012282.1, read on the forward strand.
AAGCTGATCCCCGTGAAGTGGCGTTTGTTGCTGATGTTAAGAAGAAATGGGCC